>OVAU01001104.1:0-16207 GCA_900406315.1 Biscutella laevigata subsp. laevigata
ATATATTAAACATCACTTATAATAAAACAAGATTTTGGATTCTTTTCCAAATAGGTATAAACCAGTTCACATATTTATCTAGATTTTTCAATTTTTATATTGTTATCATAAGTTTCCTAAATAAATTTTGTTATCATAACTTTTTTCTAAATATTCACCATAGTATATATAATAATTGAGTTTATATCTTCTTTTTTCATATATAAAAGGAGAACCAAATGTTATTTTGTGTTAACATGTGACATCATCTTTCCCATCACAAATATAATTATATTATAGATAGTGTAAAATTTAACCTGACATTTTCGTAAATTGTAGATTGTATAATACAAAGATCATTAGTTTAATTCTCACTTTTCTCATTTCCATTTAATTTAATATTTTATGAAAACAACATAGTTTTATATTTATAAATGTATATATATATTGAAATTTATATAAGATTGAATGTTATATTGCGGGTTGATTACAATTAGATGAGTTTATTTGCAATTCCTACATATGGATGACATAATTGTCATGAATAAGAGGTTTTTAGCATAAATCCCTATATAAAAGTATAATTTTAAACAATATTTAAAATACTAAATAAAAATAAATGAAATTTATTTATTTTTATGTTAAATAAATAATATTAGAAGTTAAATGTTAAAATAAAATAAAAAATAAACAGTAAATTTTATATAAAATAATTATTGTTTTTTTGAAAAATATGTAAATAATAAACATAAATAAACGTAATTATTATATAAATAATTTGAATTATGAAAGCATTATTGTGTTTTTAAAAAATATCAATTCTATTAAAACATGGTTTATCTACTTATAAAGTCATAATGAATTATTTCATTTAATGACTAGACAAATAAAATTATATATATATATATATATATATATATTCATAGCATAAAATATTTAATTGAACTAAAATAAAAATATATAAAACTCACAAATTCACATGCATATATATAGTTATAGACTGGTTAGGTATTAAGATTTTTTAGGATTAATAGTAGATTATTAAATAATTAACCTATTATTTTCTAAAAATATATTATATACGCCAAGTAAAAAATATCAACGTAGATATTTTCATATATTAGAAAAATATATATTAAATAACTAACCTATCTACTCTATGAATGTTTTCTAAATACTAAAAGCATCTCACCTATAACTACCATGTTGACTAAATTCTAGTAGAGTTCTTCTCAAAACCACAATAAGATGCACTGGTTCAATTGGATAAAGATAGCAATACCAAAATTGTATGGGGATTTGGTTTCAAGGACCTTAAAAAATTCAATGATGCACTCTTGACTAAACAATCATGGAGAATTTAAAAAAAAAAACCTTGAGTGCCTAATGTCCAAGGTTCTGAAATCAATCTATTTTCCTAATACAAATATTCTCAATGCAAAACTCAAAACTCAATCATCTTACATTTGGCGATCTATATTAATTGGAAGAGATCTTATTGCAAAGGGTTTAAGATACAATATAGATGATGGAAACCTTGTTAAGTTCTGGTCTGACCCCTGGTTGATAGCGGATTTTCCACGAGCTCCGAAACCTAAAACCAATCACAGTGATGAATCGTTGGTCAAGGATTGGTTTAATGCTTCCGCAACAAACTGGAACGAAGCTAAGATAAGGGATGATGTCGTCCCTGAAGACGTTCACCTAATCAAGGCCATTAAGATTTCATGAAGAACATTGTCAGATGAAATTGGTTGGCATTTCACAAAAATGGATTATATTCGATGAAATTAGGGTACTGATTAGCCATGCGTGATTATCTCCATCATACTACTATTCATCAAAACCATAATGCTGGTCTTAAAAAGGCCATTTGAAGACTGAAAATTCCAAATAAGATTAAACATTTTTTATGGAGTTTATTAACGAATACTCTCAATATTGGTTTCTATTGAGTAGACGCCATGTAACTAATGATGCAGTTTGCAAGAGATGCTTTAAAGAAGAAGTAGAGAAGATGCTTTAAAATATCACATATATTCATAAAATTCAACATAAATTCATACAAATTCATAAAACCCTAGAAGAATTTCAACAAAAATGCATAAATTCATCCAATTGCTCAATTCCATTAGAACTAGTCTAAATCTGAAACCCTAGAAGAACTAACAACTAAATCTAACAAAAATCTCATCAGTCTAACTACAAATTCGTTAAACATTGAAATCTAATCATTTCAATCGGTTAAAAGTCTTAGAGATTGAAAGCTTACATGTTTCCTTGAAGACTGAAATCTAATCATTTCAATGTATTTTCTAACAAAAAAGCAATTTCATGTTTTTGTCTAATATTAAGGCTCTAATTGGTACACTGCCTAATTGTCTAATGGTATTTTTTAATGCAATTATACAAAAAATTTACCAATCAAACAAAATTGCTTAAAACTTAATATTAGGCAAAAACATGAAATTGCTTTTTTGCCTACAATAATACAAAGAAATATATATCAGGCAAATAAGCATGAATTTATTAGCTTATTTGCTAGAAATAATTAAGATTTTAATTTAATTAGTAATTATACAAATATTCTCGATTAATTTGTACATTTATCTATAAGTAGACATATTTCAAAACAACAATATCACCAAAAAAAGTTATACAACAAATATTTCAAAAAATATATATTTATTATGGATTCTTCACCTACAACACCATCTCCTTCAAATAATTATGAATGAATTAAACTGAATAAATGTAAGATATGTTATTTTGTTAGAAAATACATTGAAAAAATATTTAAGAAATTATTAATTTCCAAAGTATATATGTATAATGATAATTTTAAATTATATTCCGCCATTTTGAATTATATTCCACTAACTCATACATTTATCTACAAGTAGACATATTTCAAAACAACAATATCATCAAAAAAATTATACAACAAATATTTCAAAAAAATATATTTATTATGGATTCTTCACCTACAACACCATCTCCTTCAAATAATTATTAATAAATTAAACTGAATAAATGTAAGATATGTTATTTTGTTAGAAAATACATTGAAAAAATATTTAAGAAATTATTAATTTCTAAAGTATATATGTATAATGATAATTTTAAATTATATTCCGCCATTTTGCAAAATTTATCCAATTGCACAAAATTTATTTAAGTGATTTTTTACTATACAAATTTTTATTCTGCAAAAAATTTTTGTGCAAATTTATTTTATTTCCGCCATTCTGCGGTTTTAACAATCGCAAACTTAAGTTTTAGGTAATTTTGTTTGATTGATAAAAATTTTATATAATTGCGTTAGAAAACACCAGGCAGGCAATTTACCAATAAGAGCCATTATGCTTTTCTCTGCAAATATATGCAAGTGAAAAAAAATATATATATATATATATGCAAGTGAAACCGTGTTTTAAAATTACGTAATCAAATATTAGCAAGTAAGTAATTGTTTGGAAAGCAGATTGTATAAAGATGATCTGATGAAGGCATGGAAGACAGGTGTTAATCTCAGTCTTGTCCGAGAGAGAATCATCCTCGCTGTTTCCTATTCGCCTATTTTTCTCCAATCACCATCTTCCTCTACGCGAATCAGCCATGCCGGTTTCTCTATTTACCCTTCCTTGAAAATCTCTTTCATCTTTCTCTTTCTATCGACTGTGCGCGCCTTTTTCTTGTCTGACTCCGTCGTGACGATCCCTTAATCGATTTTTTCAATGGCGATCGTGACGGGAGATCAATATCTAGAGAATCTAGAGAAGTTCCTTGAAGAAAAGGCTGATTCGCTTATCGATGGTACCCATGTTCTCAAACTTAATCCCTCGGGTCTTCACTATATTCATCTCCGTCTCGAATCTCTCCGTGAAGTCGAGCGAATGCTCTCCGGAGCTCCCGTTGACTATCTCCGCGCTTACGTCTCCGACATTGGCGATTACCGTGCCCTCGAGCAGCTCCGACGTATTCTTGGCCTGCTCCCTTCTCTCAAGGTCGTTTCAACGCTTCCCTCTCCGGCTCGTGATCCTACGCCGCTCTCTCTTCTTCCCTTTGCCACCCTTAAGGTCTTGGAACTCCGTGGCTGTGATTTGTCTACTTCTTCTGCAAAGGGCTTACTCGAGCTCAGACACACCTTGGAGAAACTGATCTGCCATAATTCCACTGTGAGTTTTACTCTTTCCTTTTTCTCCGCCTTGCTTTAGTGCATATTTCTTCTATGGCATTGAGTGGGGTTATAGTTCTGTTTTGCTCTAGACTGTAGGAAAATTGAACTATTAGTATATATGGAATGGGCAATGAACGCTGGAAGGTTTTTCATGTCATTTCTTCAGAGATTTCAGGACGCAGAGGTTGATATATGAGTTTTTTATTCATATGCTTTGCTTGTCTTTGATTTGTTTTGGAAGTGCCTGACTAACCTTTGCCAGGTTTCCACTATTTGGTAGGATGCATTGAGGCATGTGTTTGCTAGTAGAATCGCCGAGATAAAGGATTCACCACATTGGAATAAGTTGGCTTTTGTTTCATGCGCTTGTAACCGTCTTGTGCTCATGGATGAGTCGCTGCAACTTCTCCCAGCTGTAGAATCGCTTGATCTGAGTCGAAACAAGCTTGCAAAGGTGGATAATCTTCGGGGATGTTCCAAGTTGAAACACCTTGATTTGGGTTTCAATCAACTTAGAAAAATCTCTCACTTGGGTGAGGTGGGTAACTTCAGGTTTCTGCATGTCCATCTATGGATTTCCTATGATTTGAAGTTACTTAACATTTGTATTTGTCAGTTACTATATTTTGGACTCGTTTAGCTAGTGTTAGTTCTAGATAATACTATGGCATAGTTTGAACAAACATAGATATATGAACACTTTGAATTACTTTGCTGAAGATTTATTTATGTTTTACTATGCAGATATCCTGTAACCTTGTTAAACTTGTTTTGAGGAATAACGCTCTAACTACACTGCGAGGAATTGAGACATTGAAGTCACTTGAAGGCCTTGATGTTTCCTTCAATATTATTTCCAACTTCTCAGAACTAGAATTCCTTGGTAGTCTTTCATTCTTAACAGACCTGTGGTTGGAAGGAAACCCATTGTGTTGTGCTCGATGGTACAGGGCACATGTCCTCAGCTTTGTTGCTCGTCCAAATGATGTAAGTTTTGTTTTTAGAGTCTTGTTGGAAAGTCGGAAATTGCACCATTTCATTTTCTGCTGGATTCAAATTGCTTCCTTCTATCTGTGTTGCTTTCCAGCTGAAGCTAGATGGCAAACAAATTGGGAATAGAGAATTTTGGAAGAGGCAAGTTGTTGTTACTCAAAGGAAAAGTCAGCCTGCCAGCTATGGGTTCTACTCTCCGGCTAGAGTCGAAGCTGATGACGAAGGAAGCTTCAATAGAAAAAAGGTAATTGGCAGAAAGTTCATTTAAGGTTTATTTGGATATTGTAAGAATATTTGATCCAAAAGTTGATGTATTATGGTATGGCTTTTTGAAAAGCGTCGTGATCAACATACACATCATTGGCTATGCAGCTTCTCTCTGCGCTCTTTCAGAGTATTAGTTTCTTTGTTTGTTTTGTGGTGTAAATATATTATTGACAGCTTAACATCGTCCTCTTTCTTTTCTTTCCACAGACCAAAGTCTACCGGCTCGTGTCTATTGGTAGTGAAGAAGAGAGCACCTATGTGAATTCTGATCAAGAGTCTGCTTCAGGTGAACCCGAGACTCAAAGCAAAGAGGAGAATATCAAGTCTGATCATCTAATAAGTAAAGTTGAACAGTTGAAGAAAGAGCGTTCTGTTCTTTGGCTGCGAGAGTTTAAGGAGTGGATGGATCATCCAGAGGATTTTATTGAGTCAGAGAAAACGAACGACACAAAGAATACAGAAAGCGGAAAGCATCATGGTGGAACATTGAGTTATGCATCAGGGCCTTTACCAGGTTTTGAAATTACAGATCTAGATCAGAACCCTCAAGCATTTTTGTTTGGAAAGCCTGATGAAAATGGAAACATGCCAACATTGGATGCTACTCAGGATATGAAAAAATCATTTTCACAGTCCACATATTTGCAATCACCCCCTCATTATCAAAAGGATGTCTTATATCGACGTCATAACCTGGTGGAAGAAATCCTGCAGCTATCAGCAGATTCTTATTCAGTGGCATCCTCTGATAGTTCGAGCAGCTGCAGTGAGGATGAAAATTATGATTCTGAACAATCAATTCCTGAAAAAGACATGTTGATGGATCATCTTATTGGGGATAGACCCATGGAGGAAGTTCTAGGATCTGATAAAAAAGGAACAAGCTTGATTGATTCTCAACCAGAGAAGAGTAGTATCATAAAGACTTGGAGGATAGATGATTCGTTCAAAGAAAAGACCACTAATTTTCTTTCTGGACTACATAAGAGTGAACTTGCTTCTGGTGTTAACCAGATTTACCATTGGTTTGACAAAAGGAAAAGCAAGAGAAAACCTAAAAAGAGAGTTGTTTCTCTACAGGAGGAGAATAGTTCTTTAAATAATGGAGAAACATCTCATAGAACTGATGCAGATATCAGTGATTCTTGTGAAGAAGGGTATATTTCCGATCATTTGCAAGAAGGTTCCTTGAATCCGGGTTGTAATAGTAAGAGCAGGACTAGTCTTTTGGGAACTGAAACATCACTTGATGTAATAAGTGGTCTAGTGGAGGAATTTTTTACGACATTGTCAGATTCCAGCGTTGATGAGACTTGTAGGATGTACGTTAGTTGTGATTGTATACTACAGCAAGAATCTACATACAAACAACTGTAAGTTTTGTTCCCTCTATCATTTGTAGTTCTGGGTGAAAGAAAGTAATCGGAGTCCCGTTTATCTTTAGTTAAAGACATGATATATGACAGGGACAAGCCGAGTTAAAAAGTCATTGAGGTTGCGTAGTATTGATAGGCTTTCTTAATATTCAATTTGGAAATGATAAACTGTTCAATGGAATTAGATCGAGATGCTTTTGGTTCCCTTCTGATTCACATGTATGCGTACTTTGTTCTTTAGTTTTGTAACTACCATTTTTCTTGAGAAGTTATGTCGTACAAGAATGGTGTCTCTTTTCCTCCCTGAAGTGCTCTATAAAATGCAGGAAAGTAGTATTGCTGCTTAGTAGCCAAGAAAAACTGTATGTGCTGCTCGTGGGTGTCTCTACTGATTCAAAAGGTTAGACTGATCTTTTCCGCCTTCTCTTTTATTCTTGATGTACGAGTATGATATGATCTGTAAAAGTTCACTTACTTTTTACTTGACTTGCGGTGTCTGCAGAGAACAACTTAACTTTATTGTGTTCGTACACAATCGATGATATACAAGACGTCTCAGTTGGTCTAGGACTTCAGGTTGTGAGGTTAGTTTTCTTTGGTTCCGCTTTTAGACTTGTTTCTGTGGCCATGTCCCTGACTTCTCTCTTTCCTTCTGGTTTAGGATACGCTTTAGGGCGGCTGCAGAGTACATTTTCATTACGGAGAGCATTGAAAAAACAACAGTGTTACTCAATATCATTAAAGTCTTGGATTCTCAAGCTACAGAATCTAAAAGTTCTTTGGGAAGGTGAGCTATCATCAACCTTTTCTTTGACTCTTTACTATTTCTTCTTTGGTTTTCTGGTTTTAACATGGATTGAAACGTAAATGGCAGTTTGGAGAATGTTCAAGTGGAATTATTTGAAAGAGAAATTTGTAATAATATGAAGATGAGTATATTCCAGTATAATGTACTCCATTTTCAGAGTAGTGCTATTGGAGGTATAATATCTTTCTTGCATAACTTTGATATCCTTGGGTGAGAAATGGTGACCTCTGACTATTTACTACAATGTTAATCATTTCTCTTCTGTTAAACTGAACAGAAGTGGCATGGCTTCCACGGTCACTCTTTGTAGCGGGGGGGCATCTTTTCATATGCAATGAGGACTTCAGGCAACTGAGCTCCGTGTCAACAGATGTTTTGCCTGCTCCATATTTCTCACTTGACTCAAGCTGCTTCATCTCCGACATATATGAGATGGTAACAAGCTTGTTTATTCTTTGCCCTTTGCTGTCACTAATGTCAGTGTTTCTTCTGATTCTCATGTACAAATCTGGGGGTCTTATCCAGGTTATAGAATTGCAAGGAAGCCCGTGCTTGTCGCTTAAGATCAAGCAGAAGGATTCCACATTTCAAACCAGACAAAACAGGACAGTGAATTCAGTAACATGGAAGCTCAAGTTATCCAGCACCGAGTGTGTACTCAAATTTGCGAGTCTGATCAATGGACTTCACCTGGATTCACTGGAATTCCCATTGCTTGTAAGGCATTTGGGACAGAGATGAGTTGTAAATGTCGATAACTCCATATCTGTGCATAGCTTTATATTCATTTGATTCAATTTGTTCATGTGTTTTCTATTCATCGTGTATAAAAGCCCTATTGAGGATCATGTGGTGTGTGCTATGAGTCAGGTTTGATCTCTTTTACTGATTCAAAACATTCTTCGATTTGTACAACACAACAAAGAGTGATGAAGAAGAAAGAAAATCAGAATGTTTTTTGTGGTAAACTTACTTCGAACCTTGTGCTTTCGTACGGTAGAGAAGCCATATCCGTGTGTTATCCTGAAGCAGTGGTTACATGTGAAAAAAAGGAGACACATTACACAGAAAGCTAAGAAGAGATTGAGAGAGACGAGTAGTTGATGTTTCACGCGCACGTGCGGCACGTTTTTCTCTAAGTGGAAATCTTCTGAAGCAACTAAAATTATATAAAAGACATTGGCCAAAATACTTTGAACAGTATATTTCAAATCGCTTAAAATTTGAGTTTAAAGAGACATTAAAATATACTTAAGCATGTGATACATTCATTCCATATAAATCATCTAAATATTTGTTTTACCCACAATATTTAAGTTAAATATCTATACAAAAAAAATATAAAATTCTACCATTTTAAAAATTCTCTCAGTTTTATGAAATATTATCCACCAAATCAACATAATTTTCACATTCAAAATTCAAGCGTTTTGCAAAATCTCTCAGTTTTTATAAACCAGTATCCACTAAAATCAGCATAATATCCAAAAATACAAAATTCTTGCATTTTAAAAAGTCTTATCAAACTTTTATGGACAATTACACACCAAATTGGTATAATTTCTCAAAATACAAAATTCTAGTATTTTACAAAATCTTTGAGTTTTTATCGACTATTACCTATTCATTCAATATAATTTTCAAAATAAAAAATTCTATCATTTTACAAAATCTCTTAATTATTTGGACTATTGCCCACCAAACTAGCATAATTTTCCAAAATAACAAATTTTAACGTTTCACAAAATCTCTAATTTTGTAGACTAAGATCTACCCAATCAAGATAATTTTTCAACATACAAAGTCTCTCAATTCCAATGGAATGTTATCCACCAAATCACCATAACTTTTCAAAGTACAAATTTTAGCGTTTTACATAATCTTTGAGTTTATATGGATTATTATCTTCTAAATAAGCATAAGTTACCAAAATAAAAAATTCAAACATTTTACAAAATCTATCGATTTTTATTGGACTCTTATCCATAAAATAAACTTAATTTCCCAAAATTACAATTTCACAAAATTTCATAATTTTGATGGAAAACTATCTAACAAATATGGATAATTCCTCCAACATACAAAATTCTAGCATTTTACAAAATCTCTCTCATCCACCAAATCAACAAAATATGGTAAAATAAAAATTCTAGAGCTTAAGAAAATCTTTACAATTATCCACTAAATCGGCATAGTTTCTTAGAATATAAAGTGCTAATGTTTTAAAATTTTCTGGATTGATATGTAACATACTATCCCAAAATTAAAAATTCTAACATTTTATAAATCTCTCAATTTTGTGAATTATTATCCACCAAATATTTACAATTTTTGCTAAATATAAATTGAAAATGCTTTAATTCTTCAATTTTAATGGACTATTAAAATAGTATAATTTACAAAATACAAAATTCTAACATTTTATAAAATATTTCCTATTTTGCGTCAAACAAATCATCATAATTTCTTAAATAAAAAATATAATGTTATACAAAATTTCTCGGTTTTTGTAGACACTCTTATCCATCAATTCAATATAATTTTTAAAAATATAAAGTTCTATATGTTTGGGGGAAAAAATAAATTTTGTGGATTATTATTAATCTAGTAATAAAAGGAGAAAAACTAGAATTTTTAATCTGATTATATATTTCAAACCATATAGAAATTTAGCAGTAAAAAAAAATAATAAGTCGGATTATATATCTTTAACAAAACAAATATAAGGAAAAAAGATATTATGAATGGAAAGAATATAGTACGAAAGCTGCCTCTTCGCGTGAATTTAGATCTTTATTCATACCTTTTTCAGGTATCCTATGATAAAAAACAAAGATATAGAACCCTATAAAAAGCTTATTTTATAATTTATTTTAATTTCGTAAATATAAATCAGCTCTCGAGTCAACAACCAACATTTATCTAAATCCCATAACCAGAAAATAGTTATTAAAGAAAATATCAAATTTATCGGGCATTGAAGCATAAAAAGAAGTCCTTAGCTTAAAGATGAACAATCATTTCAAAAAGCAAATCATTTCTCTCTCTCTCCTTCACCTATCAATACAAGCGAACACTTTCCCTTCACATCCTTTGAGACCACCGATGCAAGATCCACGCAATCATGTGCCTTCTTCTCCCACCATCTCCTCCGTCTCTTCCTCCGATCTTGATACACAGGTCTGTTCCTATTCTCTTATAACTTTCTGAATCTTTCAATCAGAAACTTGCTATCAACTTCCATAGATTATGTTCATAGAACTGTCAAGAACCATAAATTTCTGTCTGAAATTTGGCCTTTATTTTTGTCTTGATTTGGTTTTTTAGTCTACTGGATCATTCTTCCATGACAGAAGCATTACACTTGGGACACTTATGGGTTTTAGTTTCACAGCCATGCCTATACCATTCAGAGCTTCTTCACACCGCCACGTGTCACCTTCCATCGCAATCTCACGCGATTCAAGCTTCAACCAGAGGAAGCGTCCTCCTTCGAATTCAGCTGAGCGTCATCGCCGTCGTAAGTGGTGGCGCTTTTGCCGAGACGACGATGATGAAGAATCAGCCGGAAACGGAATCCACCGTGGTTCTGGAGATTCTAAGCGTTCGTCCCTCGGAGAGTATTTCGAGGTTGAACGGAGGTCTGGAGAAGAACCAATCTATGGCTCCGCTGAGGCTGAGTTAGAAGGTGCGGTGGCGCGTTACCGAGATCAACAGCCGGTGTCGGCGGAGCGAGCGTTGTTCGCTGACGGAAGGGTTCTTCCTCCGGCTTCAGCTGAGGCGGTTACAAGAGAAGGTACGCCGGTAGCTACGGCACTTTGTAGATTCCCGGTTTCCTTAACCGGTATATGCAGCGGCGGTGGTGGATAAAATACGTCGGTCCATGTTTTGTAATCGAAATCATTGTTTGTGGGAAAAACGGCATGCAAGTTCAGGAAAAAACAATGAATGGGATTTAGTCAACTAATTATTTCAGTAAGAATGATTGATAAGAGTCAGTTTAGCCAGCTTTCTGATATGGAATTAATTGAGATAATTAAGTAAATTAAATGTTTTTTAGGTAGTCCTTTTACTGTCTCTTTATTTTTGTTCTTAAAGCTTATTTATTTTCTTTAACTACAAATTGAGAAATATATTTATCCAAAATAAAAAGAAAACTATACAACGTTAATTTTTATGTTCTTAAGAAGGTGTGAACTAAAATTCAGATTCAAAATAAATCTTATAAATTTTAAATAGAAATAAATAAAATTTTCTTATATAAAATTTTCTATAAATCAAAAAACAAATACAATAATATAGTAGTATTTCAAAAAATATATAAATTTCAAAATTTCCTAAAAATAAATATAATAAATTTTAAATAAATATAAACTGAAATTTATCGTACAATTATTTTAAAAAATATATAAATCTAACAAAAATATAATAACAAAAAAGATTATCTTATTAATCAATATATATATATATATATAAGTTTGAATTTGAATTTTTTGCCCCGACAAATATAATAAAGTATAATTCAAGGTTTATTTTTACAAAATTTGTATATATAAATCTAATAATATAACAGTAAGTCAAATTATATTAATATTATATTTATATTTTTTGCTAGAAACGTGTTTTTAAACAATTTTTTATCAAAAACCCATTTAAAATTTTATCTTCAATATAATGGTCAAATAGCTTAATCAACATAAATCATGATATAAATTCAATATATAAATCATGTTATTATTCTATTGAAATAAAAAAATTATAGGATTAAATAAAATAAAATTAATAAATTTATAGAAATTATTTATTAATATTTATTAATCACACATTTAATTTTTAAAAAATATTTTTCTATAAAATAAAATAAATACATTATAATTTAAAAGCACACCACCCAATACAGATATAAATCTAGTTATTAACAAAAACAATATTTGACGACGTGTCATTATCAATCTCTAAAATATACTTAAACTAAGGGTTTTTAAGAATCCTTTTGTTTACAAAGTAATATTTAAATTAAATTTAGTTTTTTTAATTATGTTTTTTTTAAATAGTTACTTCACAAATTAAATATCAGTGATTTGTTGGCAAAAAAAAAAGTTGCAAAAAAAAATATCAGTGATTTAATATCTAACTGTGTTATTTTTAGTTTGTTAAATAAATAATATGTCTTCTTTGTTTTTGTTTGCTTATATATTTTAAATATAAACATAAGTAACTTATATTCATTTATATAAAAGAATAGATTTTTTTTGTATACGTTATTGAGATTTTAAAAGACGAATATAAATTATTTAATTTATGAAACAATCAATTTAAAATACTATAGAGTATCATTTAAAACATATTATAAATAAATCAAAATAACAAGGTATCATAATATTATAAAAAAAATATAATTGATTTAGTTTTTTGGTGAATCAAATAATTGTGAATATTATAAAATAAAAAGAAATTATTCAAAAAATAACAAATAAAAATACAATAAACAAATAAATATTTCATCTCACACATCGACCTAAAAGATTAATTTACTAGAAGGAACATTCATCCAAATCTTATTAATTCACCACAAACAACAAAACAACAGTTGGATTCATAGAATGTACATTGTTTCTTCAAAAACATAAATTGGGAAATGCACAAGGACAAACAAATTAGCTTTCCATTAAACCAAATCAAACATATTTTCAGTTCATCTAGCTCCAGGGCCAAACTCTGAAGCAGAAGAGAGATCAAAGTCAACTGAACTCGTTGTGTACATATCTTGACTACCTTGTCTCCTTGCAGTTTCTAAGGCCACACACTCGTTTAGCTCCATCACAACGTGTGCCATTGTTGGTCTGTGGTTCGAAGATGGGTTCACACAAGTCAGAGCCAGCTCTACAATCTTCCACGCACCGTTTGTGTCATAGTCCCCCATCAGTTTCGGGTCAATGATGCTTCTGATGTCTCCTTTAGTGAGCATGAACCCAACCCAGTCATTGATGTGAGTTTTCTCTCGGATCTTATCTATCACAGGCTGGTTTGTGATGATCTCTAACATCACTACCCCGAAGCTGTACACATCACTCTTCTCACTAAGCCAGTTTGTTCTGTAGTACCTGAGATCATTACATAAAGAGGTTACACTAAGATCCAAGATTACTTGTTTGAGGAAGAAAGCTAACATTCTCGATTACTCATTTGATAAACTCACTCTGGGTCTAGGTAACCAGGTGTGCCTGCAACCACTGTGGAGACATGGACTTCGCCATCGATTGGAAAAGATCTAGAGAGACCAAAGTCAGCTAGTTTCGCTCCAGACCGCTCATTCAATAAAATGTTGGTCGTTTTCACATCTCTATGGACCATAGGTGGTCTACATCCATTGTGCAGATACTCCAATCCTGTTTCAAATAGTTATTGCTTTCAGACATGATAATCAGAGCGAGGAACATTTTCTTGTCATGAATCAGACAAAAGGGAAGAGAATAAGTTAGAGATTTCTTCACCTTGTGCTGCCTCTACAGCTATTTGCATTCTGTTTTCCCAGGTTAGGACATTGCCTCCACGTTTTCCTGTAACATGCTTTGAATGTTTGTAAACTGTTAAAGAGGGAGATTGATTCGACTAAATCAAAGCGTTTACCAGACATGTTCTCCTTTAGGTCTCCATTTGCCATGTATTCATAGATCAGAGCCAAGTTATCTCCATCATCACAGTACCCAACAAGTCCAACCAAATGTCTATGATGAACTCTTAAAAGAAGCTCCACCTAAGAAAACATAACAATTACCATTTCATGGTTTCAGAAACATAAAACCATTTTAAAACTTCTTAAAGTACCTCAGCTTTGAATTCCTTATAACCTTGAGCTGATGAATGAGAGAGCATTTTCACAGCTACTTCCGCACCATCTAAGTTTCCATGATACACTGTTCCAAATCCTCCTTTTCCAAGAACCCTCTCGAAGTTATTAGTCATCTTCAGTACTTCGGGGTACGTGATCCTTCGATCCTTTGTTATGATTGATGAGTTCGGGGATATTGTCTCACTTTTAACTATAGCAGCAGTGACTGAAGTAGACCCTGGAGCTGTAAAACCGTACATAAACAAACGAGTCTGAATAGACACAAGTTTTCATTTTTTTTCATCAGTAAACTCAAGAACATAACATTACCCTCGTTTGTTTTCGGTTTGTTCTTCCTGATGACGAAAAAAATGGACAAGATAACAATCGGAAAGAACACGCCTGCAACTGAAGATGCGATAACAATCACTGGAACCTTTTTACTCTTGCCATTGACAGTCGGTTTTACGGTATCACCCAAACTGTAAACCATTAAAAAGGGATTAAGGGAGTCTGATTTGAATTGACTCGAAGTGAAAAGAAAGTTGAAAAGCATCTTACATTAGCGTTATAGTTTTTTTGTTTACCCTTTCTTGAAGAGAGGGTGGAATTGTGAGATTAAGCTTCGGGTTTTGGCTTAAGTTTCTGTGAATGAAAAAACTAAACTTTTGAGAAGAGAACAAAAAGAGCAGCGAGGTTGGAGAAAAAGAAAGAAGCTTACATGAGTTTCAACAACTTCATATCAGCAAAAAACGCTGGAATCTCTCCTGATAAATCATTCTTTGATAAATCTCTGTCCATTAAAATACAGAAAGAATAAATGTTTTTGCAGAGTTATCCCACCAAAACAAAGTTTATTGGTGTTAAGAGTTCAGATGCTTACAGCTCTCTCAACTGTGTGAGCTTAGATATCTCAGATGTTATGGTATCAGTCAACTCACTCGCATTAAGGTTCCTGAAACAGAACTAATTTTAGAGTTCTTGAGATCCAAAACATGATATTTATAACCTTTGTGATGAAGAATGTGTGTAGTAGGACATACAAGGATATGATACGTGATGGGTCGGAGTCAGTATAGGTACAATTGACACCTTCCCAACGGTAAAGCAGAGGAGCACATGGATCTCCTTCCCAGCTTAGCTTTTTGCTCAAACTATATGTCTTTTTTATGTTCATCATTGCAGAAACTGATCATCACATTTAAAACCCACGAAAAAGGGTTAAAAGACAATACATTTGGAAGTATAAACGAACCCCAAATTTGGAACCCAACTGAACCGGAACTTTTGGTTTAAAATCGGTTTAAGAAAATGAACCAATTTTAAATGCATTCAGTTATCCGTTCGATTTATTAACCGATTGGATTGAACCAACTGGATAACCGACTTTTTATTTAATTTTGTAAAAATAGGAAGTAAACTGAAATTTAATTGAAAACTAGAATTGAACCCGCGTTCAACGCGGATATTTTGTAGTTTGAAATTAACACTTTAAATTATAAAAATAGGATAATATATAATTTTTATATTAAAATTTGTATTAAATTAAAATATTACTTGGATTGATATTAGTTTGAATTTAGTCGTTTACAAATATATTTTGTATGATTTATGTTTATGTAGCTAGAATTTAGGAATATTGTTTGATGATACAAATTTGTTGTTAAGACATTTTTTAATTTAAAAGTTTTCAGATTTAATTTAATTTCAAATATAGTCGTTTACAAATATATTTTGGATCCTTTATTTTAGGATTAGAATAACGAAAAATT
>OVAU01001105.1:0-16205 GCA_900406315.1 Biscutella laevigata subsp. laevigata
ATTTATAATTATTTTTAAAAAGGAAATTAAGATTGTTTAGAGAAAAGAATCGTTCAATAGCTAAAAAGAATGGAAGCGTTCAAATCTTTTGTTAACCAAAAGGTAAATAAATAAAAAACCCTACAAAGTACAGGAATCGAACCTGAATAAGAGTATAAATAATTTTTTTTCTAAACCATTATACTATACTNCCTTAGGCCAACCCTGGTTGTATATATAATGAAACTAGCAATTGTGAGGTAACAACTCAACACAAGATTACAAATACAGTGTAAAAGTTTTTATTACCAAACATTCTTTCTTTCAAGTAGTCAAAGTTTGGAACTTGAACAGCATCAAATTCATCAATATTACTCCAACTTGTCTAAGTTCTTATCTTTTTTCAACTCTATAATAACCTATCTCGATTCATCAGTAACTCGAGTTCATACATCTATACATTTGATCTCTCTGTTACACAAGATTTTTAAACAAAAAGCAAAACATGAAGGTCTGTTTCATAATTCTCTGTGTTAGTTTCATTTTATATATGAAATCAGTTTCACTAATTTTTACGTTTTTGTGTTTGTATTCAGCTATTCGGGTGGATGCAGAACAAGCTAAATGGGAGTCCTAACAGAACTAGCACCTCCTCTGTTTCTTCTCGTAAGTATTTACTTTCACACTTCAACATTCTATTGCCTACTTTGGATTTCCTGACTTAAATCTTGTTTTTGGACATTATTTTGACAAGATTAATTCTTTCTTTGCTTCATCAATCGATTAGTCCTTTGAGTTTTTTGTCTGCTGTAATCGAATCTTTTTTTTTAGATCACGTGAAGCAAGAGCCAAGAGAGGAATTTAGCGACTGGCCACACGCTCTGCTCGCTATTGGAACATTCGGTACAACAAACAACAATATGAGCGCAAACGAGGGCAAGAATGTTCACGAAGAGACTGAAGCGGCGAAGAAGTGTACCGTGCAATCCGAGCAAGAAGAGGAGACTTCTTTCTCTGATGATCTTGAAGACTTCACTCCTGAAGAGGTTGGAAAATTGCAGAAGGAGCTGATGAATCTCTTGTCGAGGACTAAGAAAAGGAAGTCTGATGTGAATAGAGAGCTCATGAAAAACCTTCCTTTGGATAGATTCTTGAATTGTCCATCCAGTTTAGAGGTCGAACGGCGGATCAGCAATGCACTTTGCGCTGTTGTGGACTCGCCTGAGGAAAATAAGGAGGAAGATATTGATCGAACCATTAGCATTATTCTAGGTAGATGCAAAGAGATATCATCCATAGAGAGTAAGAGGAAGAAGACGAGAGACATAAGCAAGACCTCTGTCTCATATCTTTTCAAGAAGATCTTTGTCTGCTCAGATGGGTTTTCTACATCCCCTAACCCTAGCTTGAGAGACACGCTTCAAGAATCAAGGATGGAGAAGGTAAACATCCGATTAGAGAATTTTGAATTCGAAGTTCTTATGTATACTTTTAATCTCAGCCTCTGATAAAAATAAAATTACAGTTGTTGAAGATGATGTTACATAAGAAGATTAATGCTCAGGCCTCCTCGAAACCAACATCATCGACAACAAAGAGATACTTGCAAGACAAGAAACAGCTCTCCTTGAAGAGTGAAGAGGGAGAAGAAGAAGAAAATAACGGAAGAAGTAGCGACGAATATAAATGGGTCAAAACAGATTCCGACTGTAAGATTCCATCAGATTCTCATAACTTTTTACTGAACTTAAACACAAACCAGAACTAATTCGATCTTGTTTTGATTACAGTCATAGTTCTCGAGATCTAATTCAACCTTCGTCCTCCAAGCTCTTGCGATAATCTTTTCATAGTTCAGGTAATTAAGAAACAGCAAGAGATTCTCTTCAGTTTTTATGTTTCTCTTTCCAGAAACTCATGTAAAACATCCTTTCGTTTATGCAGATTCAAATTCTACTTGAGAGAATTCAAAGACGTAATGAAATTAGTCTCTTGTTTATGAGGAAATCTGTGGTGCATCTGTTGATCTAACACTGTTTTTCAACACTTTTTTTTTGCATGATTTGATCTGTGGTCAATTGAGTCCACAGAACTAAACATGTTCTTGAAACCTATTTACATTTGAATTTAAGAGTCTATACATACATGTGTGTGTGTGTGATTCTTGTAAATTCAAGGTGGAAAACCTCAGATTATATAGAAAGATTAGGATGTTTCTTCTTGTTTGTTTAAAGTACCCTGATCTGTAAACTTCAATATGGGTTACTCTGGGCCTAAAATCAACGTGATATATCGGCCCAACCCATTGGTTATTTTTCATTGACCTTTGAAAAGGAAAATTCAGTAACATTCGACGCGAAAAAAGACAAGGACTTGGACCAAGCCGTAAATAAAATAAATTAAACCGAATCAAAACAATTTACTGATCTGAAATCTTCAGAAAAATTCGATTGGTGACATAAATCGATTCAGATCTGAAAAAATTTCGATCCAAATTCAGTTATACTAAAATTTAATAACAATAAATGTATATTATATACAGCAAAATATATTTGAATATACTTAGAATATACTCCAGTAATTGAAACGGTTGACCAAAAGAAAACAGTAATTGAAACAGATAAAGAGTTAGCCAAACCGGTTCAATATTTATTGGTTTTTATCAATTGGCCAATTTCCTCCAATCCGACTTCATGTAGATTGGAGTCACATCAACAACACTTGTTCAATATTTGTTTCTCTCTCTAGATTTAGTAATTATTTTCCGAACACGTTTTCGGACTGAGTCGTATAACTGTGAAGCAAACGTATGGATTATTACGTCCGTGAAAGGGGTAGTTCCGTCAATTTATATTGAGCCTTCCTTTTTTTCTTTCCACGAAACTTGTCATTATTTATTATGTGATCTTTTTTTTGTTTTGACAATTTATTATGTGATCTAATATTCAATTGATAACCATTTTTAAAAAAATGAACAAGTAAAATACATTAATTTAAAATATTTATGAGCTATAATACTATTCTACCAGCCTTTTTATGACAATATTCAAATTTAATATTAATAGTTAAGAGTTTAAGTTTAACTTCGCAATGTAGAAAAATCCTCAAATTTTAGTCATAATTTTAGTCAAATTAATATAATACCATGTAAAAATTAAATTCATGAAAATGAGAGATTTTCATTTTATTCTTTGTACTAGTCTTGGGCATTCGAATATTCGGTTCGGGTTCATTATGTTTCGGTTATTTCGAATATAGATTTTAGGATCCACATAGGGATCCGAAAATTCTCAGTTCGGTTTCGGCTCGGTTTCATTCGGTTTTGGTTTAGTTTCGGATATTCAGAGAGGAACCGGAAAATAACCGAAACTTTTCGGTTTGTTTTTCGGTTATTTGGTTTGGGTATCGATTCAGTATAAACCGAAAAAATAAAGGGAAATACACTAAAATTAGATAAAAAAATCAAATATTCGGTTTGGTTTCGGTTCGGTTTTGGTTCGGTATATTCAATTTTTGTATATTTTAAATCATTTTCATTGAAATTGGTTTGGTTTTGGTTCGATTATTCGGTTTTTGGATCCAAAATACTCAATTCGATTCGATTTGATTTTGTTTTGGTTCGGTATTACAGTTTTTTTTTTTTTCAAATAGTTTTCGGATATCCATTCGGTTTTCGGTTCGGTTCGGTTAATAACCGATATTTATGGATCCTGAACTCAAGATCCATTTGGTAATTTGTCCATATCCGAAACCGATCCGAAATCGAAATTTCAGTTCGGGTTCGGATCGGGTATTATGTCCAGGATTTGTACAAGAAGAATGAAGAAGGGGGGAACACGTGAAACACACAATACTGTTGAGAGTGCGGCATAGAGATATCGCAACGTGTCGTGATCGTAACGGTCTATTTATTAATATCACGTTTCGAAAAAGGTTGGAGTGCGAATCCTTTGAATATTTCTCGTACGAAATTTCGTTGTAGGGGGAGTAGGACCCACATCGGACCATATGCTTATTCAATTTTCGGAAATCGCCGTGAAGTTGTTTGTTACAACTAAAAGCGAGGGACGTCGCATTCGTCTAATGTCGGAAAAAGCCACGGTCTGAGTTTTAATTACGGGTTCTGCCACGTTTATTACTCGTGTCTTTTCTTGTGGAATGGCAAACTTCGTAAATATGTTCAATTATTTGCCCCCTTTTAAGATTTTTTGATGTAGTTAGTAAACGATGTCTAGTAACGGTTGCCATCAGTTTCTGGACACTTTATTCTTTTTATCATTATTATATTTTACGTCTAAGAAAAACGTGCGCTAATTTCTAACCGAAATACAATACTGTTAAGCCTTTTATTTCTTTTCGTTAATTTTATTTTTTAAGTCATAATTTAAATCTGACTGTTGATGAACAAATAACCTTTGAGGAGCGCCTATAGCTCAACCGGTTTGGTTGTGGCCGTCATTTTCATCAGGTCGCGAATTCGATTCCCAATAGCTGCAGTTTACAACAAATGATTAGTGGGACTGGTCTGTGGTCCATAAAAAGGCGAGTGAGACCCGCCTTGTGGTCCACATTTAAAAAAAAAAAAAAGAACAAATAACCTTTACCAAACCAGACAAAACCAAACTTGAACATGTTTTTATGATAGCGCAAGCATACCAAACTAAGAAACACAAAAAATAACTACTTGCATATTAACGTTAAAATACATTTAATTTAATATTATTAATCATATATGAAAACTAAACCTTACTTCTTCAACATGCCGACAACAACAAAAACTAAACTTTTTTTTGGGTAAAAAAGAGAGAATACTATTGAATAGTTTCTAAAACTAATTTGTATTTTAGTAATAATAGTGATAGATTTAAATTAAACAAAAAAAAAAAAAGTTACTCATTTATTTTTATTTTTATCTTTTTATTGAAGGCTATTAAAGCATATGGTGTGAATGAGTTTATAAGCACATGAGCGAGCTCAAACTCATTCCTCTTGTACTTTTCCATTTTACGCGCAATCAACGCACCACACAAACACAGAAGAAAAAAGAAATATAGAGAGAAGAATACATACATAAAAAAAGGCTGGTGAATATTATATTAGCATATACAAAGATGTGGAGAAAGGATAATGGTAAGGCTCAAGCCTTGCCGGAGAAATCAAACTTTACCCGGAGATGTAGTTTGCTCAGCCGTTACCTTAAGGAGAAGGGTAGTTTCGGTAACATAGATCTCGGTTTGGTCCCGAAATCCGAATCAGGTACCTTCTTTCTTCCTAATTTACAATTCATTCAGTTCAGTTCTTGTTAGCTTGTCTGTGTTTCTTTAGCTGTAAGGAACTGCCAAAATCGTAGAAAATTTCTCGCTGTAATTAGGAAGATTAGTAATAAATAAATGAAGAGAATTTTGTCGAATTGGAAATGGATTGAGTAACGTTTCTTAAGTCCTCCCAAACACGATGTTGTAGTTATTCATAAATTGAGTTTTCCATTTCTTTTTGTTCAGGAAACCAAATAGTGATGCAGAAGGCAGATCCTACGGAAATCAAAGCCCTCGGGTTGTTCCAGAAGGTTTCAAAAGGCGAACCTTCTACCTCATCTGGAGGCAAAGTCAAAGATGAGAACCTCAGGTCAGAGCCAGGAAGTTCCCAGCTGACCATATTCTTTGGAGGACAAATTTTGGTATACAATGAGTTTCCTGCAGACAAAGCTAAAGAGATAATGGAAGTAGCAAAACAAGCCATGCCTGTAACTCTGACACAAATCAATGTCGAAAACAACAACAACAACAACTTGGTTCTTCCAGATCTCAACGAGCCCACAAATTCCGAGGAGATCAATCAACGACAACAAGAACAAAATCAGATCGTGGAACGTATAGCACGCAGAGCTTCCCTTCATCGATTCTTTGCTAAACGAAAAGACAGGTAACTTAACTTCACCATACTGCCTAACAGTTCCAATCACTCATGTTAGTTCAATATATCAGAGATGGATCTGTTAACGTCAATCTTGCTAGAGTATTCAATCAAAACCGTAACAAATACTCACTAGCGGCGTAATTCACATGGATCCTTTTTTCCATTACAGAGCTGTGGCTAGAGCCCCATACCAAGTTAACCAAAACGCGGGTAATGATCATCATTATCCTCCCAAGCCAGAGACTAGGACCAGTCAACCGTTAGAGCTAGGACAATCGTCACAAAAACCGCAGTCGCCACATAATGCTGTTGCTCATACGGTGGCTCATCCTGAACCAGAAGGTGATAAACATTTGTCCATGGATATCGAAAACGAAGGAAGAAGTTCCAAAGATCTCGAACTAAGACTATAGGCAAAAGTTTGCTCAATATTTCATAGAACCTGAGTTTTTAGATTAACGTTTTGATCCTCTGACTTATTTAAGTGATTTTTTTTTTGCTTTGTAATTGAGTATGTTACCATAGTGGTAAATTTAGATAACACCATATATTATATAGTTTATTTGTTTGATAAAAATATACTTAAGGGTTATACCAAGACGACTAGACCGCATTATGAATATCAAACTCCATCTTTGGCTCATTCAGATTCCTTGCAATACAAGTTTTCAGAACTGAGTATTACCATGTTGCCCCAAGGCGAGTAGAATCAGAACTGGCTAACAATGAAAGAACATATGGCCATTCAATTACAAAAATCTTAGTTTCTTTAGCTAAAAGATTCCATGAGATTGATATGAGAAAAGAAAGAACACATATAAAAATTAAGATCTTTCTACCTCTCAACTGGATTTGCAGATCTAAGTAAAGAATCGGATTGCAAACTTAACTGGGTTTAAGAAGGGTAAAATTTGTCAGATGCATTAGTTTATAGTGTGATTTGTGAAATTAAAAAACTTCAAGGGCGTATCTTTTGTTCGCACTAAAATCGGGGGAGTAATTTGTGATTAATTGTCATTTCACTGAATGCGTGTCTGCTTACGACAGTGATTGGGCTGAGCCATAAATTACGTGGTAAGAGATCATTGGCTGTTGCATTTAAATTCTGACAAGCTGTGTCTTTAGCTTATCGGTGTAAAATATTTAAATGAATCCAATAAATGTGTAAGAGGCTCTCGATTGCTTCCTTCGCTTTCTATCGAGAGACTTCTCCTTTTCTCTTCTTTTTCGTTTTTTTTTTTCCTTCTTTCATTTTTGTCTTATTTTTCTCGGGAACCAAATCAACACTTTCGAACCCTAAAATACAGAGAGCACTGTGTCAATTTCATTTCCTGAGGGAAAAAACGTATATCGAAGACGATAAAATTTCACGAGCAAAATGGAGAGGTTGAAGCAGCAGCAGCAGCAGCAAGTGATGATTCAGCAAGCTCTTATGCAACAACAGTCTCTATACCATCCTGGACTCCTTGCCCCGCCTCAGGTTTCCGCTCTCTCTCTCTCTCTATTTTTCTTTTTCGATGGTCGATTTGGGTTCTTTAAGCTTGATTTTACTCTCTTTTCTTGTATTTATGTATATCCATTTGTTGTATAAGGCCCATGATTATAACTCTCGATTTCTGGTTTCATTTTTGTGGTTCTCATATTTCTCTGGAGATATTCTTTGTTGTCTTATTTTGACAGATGTTTGTTTTTTCTTTCCATCTGGTTGGTCTACGAGAAAAAATTATGAAATTTATGGGATTATCACTAACAAACTTGCTCCTCGTTTTTTACCCCAAACTTTTGTGCTTTCTTTTGTTTGGATTCAACAACTCCATGACACGATAGTGATTCCTCATCGTAGCTTACTCGCTGAGACATTCTACCAGGAAGATTTAGAAATCCATGTTTTTTTCCCTTTATTTCTTTCCTTTTCATTTTCTTTCGTTCCCTTTTTTTCCTTTTTGCAGATAGAACCAATCCCAAGTGGAAATCTTCCCCCTGGTTTTGATCCAAGTACTTGCCGCAGTGTGTGAGTGTTAGGATTTTTTTTTGGTATTTTTGTTCATTTTTATGCATTTTTCTGTGTTTTTGGCTTGATTGTCTCAGTAGTGAGCTTTGGTCTCCCGTTTTGGAGTCTCAAAATTAGTTAGGACAAACAATACCGCATTTGTAGTTATGTATGCATCGATATATTCTTACTAACTGTGTAGTTAAATGAATGCAATCGTCAAACGTCTTGGTAATAGTAATACACTGCTTTTCTCTGAATTCTTCTACTAGTCTGGAAAAGATTGAGTCTTTGTTATTTCCTCTCAGTAATGCTTTTCCTAGAAATCAAGGAACTTAAATGCGCTGTATTCTGTTTGTTTCTTGGTTAGATCTTTACTGTGTCTACCTTTGAGAAATTGCAGGTACGTTGGAAACATTCACATTCAGGTGACGGAACCTCTGCTTCAAGAGGTTTTTGCTAGCACTGGTCCCGTAGAAAGCTGCAAACTTATAAGGAAGGAAAAGGTTAGTGTCTAAGTAGCTACATTGTAATAATCTTAGTTTTAGTCTAAGGATGCTATATCTTTCTTGAAGGATTTTTTTTTTTCGTGTGTGTTTTGGCCATGGTTGCCCCAGTTTCTGATGTTTTGATTTGAAAACGAGCAGTCTTCTTATGGTTTTGTCCACTACTTTGATCGACGATCGGCTGGTCTGGCAATAGTTTCTCTCAATGGAAGGAATTTGTAAGTTAGTTACATGATCAATAGCTTCTCATTGTGATAAATTTCGCATGAACAAGATACTCTATCTTATAAAGGTTTGGGCTAACTTGCATTACTTGACGGAATGTGCAGGTTTGGGCTACCTATTAAGGTTAATTGGGCTTATGCTAGCGGACAGAGGGAGGATACTTCAAGTTGGTTCATTCTTTTATGCTAAAGTAATTTGCTTAAGTATGTAGGATTCTATTGGTAACATGACACACTGTTGCTATCATGATGTACAGGTCACTTCAATATATTTGTCGGGGATTTGAGCCCGGAGGTTACTGATGCAATGCTATTTAACTGCTTCTCTGTCTACCCAAGTTGTTCGTAAGTGTTTTAGTTGCCTACTGTATTGCTGATGCCGTCTGATCATTCTTGTATTGGAAATGGAGGTATAAGATTTGCATTCTGTATTTATTGTATTTAGGGATGCAAGGGTTATGTGGGATCAGAAAACTGGCCGTTCAAGAGGATTTGGATTTGTTGCGTTCCGGAGCCAGCAGGTACTAGATCTTCATCTTTCAGGCCAATGTGTGAACTGGTTCTGCCTTGACCATTCTTATTTTCTTTTGTGCAGGATGCCCAAAGTGCAATAGATGAGACAAACGGTGAGTATGGCAATTCTTTTTGTTTGGTGATCTGCAACTTTTGGTATCATGATAGATGTTAGAAGTTGGAAGCTTTCCTTATCACAACTTTATTGAAAATATCAGAGTTCGTGAATAATGTCGTATATGTTTTTTGTTTGTCACATGTAAACGCATGCTTATAGAGATGCATCTTGCCATTTACCTTCACTAGTACTTGATAAGAGATTCTTTTTTTGCTTCACAGGGAAATGGCTTGGTTCGAGGCAGATTCGCTGCAACTGGGCGACAAAGGGAGCCCTTTCTGGCGAGGACAAGCAGAGCTCTGATTCCAAAAGTGTCGTGGAACTAACCAGTGGTGTCTCGGGTATGTTTTAAGACAGAAACACTCTTCTCTCTTGTTTTAAAGTATACTACTCATACAAAAGAGAATTTAGTGGAAACAGAGAAAAGCCTAAATCAAATGTTTCTAATTTTTACCTTTTGATTCTGAAATTGAGGCCTATTTTTTTCTTGCAGAGGATGGTAAAGATACAAATAGTGGCGATGCTCCTGAAAACAATGCTCAGTACACAACTGTGTACGTTGGGAATCTTGCCCCAGAGGTAAGAAAAACAGAAAAGATGTCGTGTGGTCATAGGGTTTCTGGTTGCTTATATATCTGTTTGGTTGTACAGGTTTCCCAGGTTGATCTTCACCGCCACTTCCATGCCCTCGGTGCTGGAGTTATCGAAGAGGTCCGTGTTCAAAGGGACAAAGGTTTTGGATTTGTGAGATACTCTACTCATGTAGAGGCCGCCCTCGCTATCCAGATGGGAAATACACATTCCTACTTTGGTGGCAGGCAAATGAAGGTAAAACTATCTATAAACTTAACTCCTTCAGTTTCTCTGGACTCGCAATTATTTGGTTTTGTGAATGGTACTAAAATTTGTTCCCACAGTGTTCTTGGGGAAGCAAGCCAACTCCACCAGGAACAGCTTCAAACCCGCTTCCTCCACCAGCTCCCGCAGCTATCCCTGGATTCTCAGCCAGCGATCTATTGGCTTATGAGAGGCAACTAGCGATGAGCAAGATGGCAGCAATGAATCCGCTGATGCATCACCCTCAAGGACAACACGCTCTTAAACAAGCTGCAATGGGAGCCACCGGTTCAAACCATGCCATATATGACGCACAGCAGCTCATGTATTATCAGTGAGTTTCTTCCTTGAACCTGTGATTCGAGCGAAGAGTTTTTTTTCCCTTTTTTATGGAATGTCTTTGGTGTCTCTTTCTTTTTCTTCTAACATGTGTTCTTGTTATAATGTTATCATGTAGCTGTGGGTTTGTGGTTTTTGTTTCTTGTTAAATTACGATTTGTGCACTTTCAACTTCTTTACTTCGATAATAACTTATATATTTAATTATAATCCACCAGTGCAGAACAATGATTACTCCACACAAAAATTCCTTTGTTGAATAACGTAGAATGCAAAACACTGGTATTTGTATATAAAGTGTTTTGATCAAAGTCATTATTGTAGTGAAATCGACAATATTGTAGTGAAATCGAATCAAGTAATTAATCTCATCCAACATTACAACCTTTGTACTTGTGCTGCTGCAAAAGGAACCCACAGAGAGTTCGGTTCTGTTTTTTTTTTTTTTTATTTTTTTAGTTATCTTGGCTTCGAGTCGTTTCCTTTGGTACGAAATGTAGAAAGTGAGAAGAATGATTTCTTAAAATCACCATCTTTCACCTTAAAACTGGCTTGATGAATCGAGTTGTTTGAAGCTTTGAAACACAAAACACAAAGTTATGATCAGGGTAGGCTCTCGTGAAACCATTTCAAGACGAAAGAAGAAGAAACTGAAATGTCAAAAAAGTTTTTATACCTTGTTCATCCTCAGAAAACTGACTTTGAGAAGATGCCATTCTTGATTTCCTTAACTCATCAGATGATCGATACGCAAAGTCATCGTCACCTTCAGATGTCGTTACAGATGCCCAATCCATTAGACTATCCGAAGCACGGCTTTTCTTTCCAAACTTTAGCAAACGTTTGATCCCTTTTGCTAAATCCTTCCTAGAATGGAGTGGAGATGAATTAACAGGACTATGACCACTTGTTCCCCATTTCTTTCTCATTCTTGAACTCCAAGAAGCGGGACTACCCATAGGAGAATCATCCACTGAAGCATCAATATCCGAGTGGTCATGTGGGTAAGAGAATGCGTGTTGCAAGTTTGAGTTCCATGAAAGAGGACTCTCACTAGGTGAATCCATAAGGGAGAGAACGTTACGGTGCAATGCTGAAGAATGTAGAGTATTTGTTGGTAACTCTACATGAGAAACTGATGTCAAAGAAGTGAAATCTTCATCCTCTGATGAGTTCTCAACTTTGTCACTAAGTGAAGGCTTATCATCAACAATATCCTCAACTAGTATAGTTTCCTTTTCTCTGGATTCTTCTTCTTGGACAGGATTCTCCACAACTTCTTTCTCTTCTTCTTCGGCCTCAGAGACAAACTCTTTGTTTTTCAAGTTCTCTGATTCATCATCAATATCCATGTTCTGCTTCTGATTCCTCTCTTTGTTCATCATATCATCAGAGTAGAGAGTTGTCAATTCAGTGAATTCCGTGTTCCCTGAGAAACTTTTCCTTAATGATCTTGATCTTCGGGGTTTAACAACTAACGGTATATCTTCCTTTGTAGTCGTCTTCTTGTTACTATTTCTCACCTGTGTTCGCATCATAGCAGTGCTAGTTCTAATAGGCAAAGAAGATGGTTTTGTGTTTTCCTTTTTAAGGTCAGAGAAATTTGGAATAGAAGATTGTGCAACCGGGTTTATCTCTGATGTTCTTCTCCCTTTCCCGGAAGTAATGTTCGAGTTTGAAGCTTTACCTGATGGTTTAGAGACTCGGGAGCTCCGATTTGGTGATGGAACCTTCCCAACTTGGGAGCTCCTAGAAGCACTGTTTCCAATGGATTTTCCACTGACTGGTTTATCTTTCAGATCTTCTTCTTCGCTCTGTAATGAGCTTGTATGATTCTATCAAAGATCAAGAAGAATTTCCAAATCAAATTTCAGAATAGCAAGACGTAACTTTGTGTTAACCATCATCAGGGGAAGTAATGGTTTGGTACCTGGTACTTTTTGATATTTGAACGAGAATTAAAAGATCTGAATTTCTCTGCACGTTGACGAGTACTTGATATTGAATCCTGTCTCTTTACAGAAGCAGCAGAAAACTTAGCCTTCATCTCGGTTCTGCTTCGTTCAAGAGCTTCTTGCATTGACTTCAGTTTTGTTTCTTTCCAACTCCATTCTTCTTTCAGTTTTGCATCTCTTTTCTTCATATACTGCTCATACAACTTTCCTTTCGAATCATCTGAAAAACTTAAATCGGATAAATTCCTCCGTATTACGACATTCCCACCACCATTGTCATGATCATCACCAGCTGATTGATCCCCTGGACGAAACCGTAGTTTATGCTCTGCAAATATCTTTTCAAGAGCATTTGCCTTCAACTTCAACTCATCATTAACTCCTGTAGGGCTTTCTCTAGACATTCTTCTCCTCTGCATTTGATCCACAGATGTGGCACGAACTCTATCATTCACAAGACTAGCCTCAAGATCCTCCTCTAAACCAGATGATTCTTGTCTGTGTTCAGAACCTGGAGAACCATTAAGATGTACAATTAAAAGTCATCAGTTTTTAGTATTCAAAACATTGACTTTTTTTCTTCCAAGAACTTGTCAATTTTATACTATTTCCATATATTTACTCGTCGATCTTCTGCTAAAAACTAACCTGCAGAAGCTGGTTCTGGAGAGCTAGTTAAGGCTGGTTGCTTGTCTGATGGAAACACTTCCCTCTTCCTGTCTTTTGATTGAAGTTCATCACTTTTGATATCAATATCCCTCGCAATATGAGCTGATCGAGATCGTGAATGCCGATAAGGAAACATGACCGATGATTTTGCCACATTGTTGGATTTGAATGCATTGCTCTCCTCTTCTCCCTGCCTATTAGTCTGGTTTTGAAAGTCATCACATTGACTTGAACACTGATCATCATCAACCATTTTAGGTTTTTCTTCAGACTCCTTTGGAACTGTTCCATCAGGAACAGAAGATGATGTAACCGAGGAACATTCTTCGTTGCAACTACTTTCAGACTTCTTATTATCCAATGTAAAATCAAAGCTCATGTCACTAACAATACTCCATCTTCTCAAAACAGTCTTCTCAGAAAATACAGGAGCAGCTGATGAGACATCAGAGGAAAGTCTCCTTAGTTCCGTGGATTTCGCAACAACCACTGGTTTAATCCCTCCACAGTTTGAGTTTTCCTTTTGTTTGCTCTCAAAGAGATTAATCCTGTCTTGTACACTGAGTTTCCTTGTATGTTGAGTGGTCTTGACTGAAGAAGCTTTATCCAAACTCTCTTCTTCGTCATCCTTGTTTCCCTTAGTACATTCTGATTTGTCTAGAGTGTTTTGTGTAGTCGTACTGATCAGTTCCGGTCTTCTTTGCCAAATTGAAATGTATTTGCCACATGCTTCACTGATAAAGAGATATATTCGAATCAGATATGAGCAAAACAATTGCAAGAAAGAGAAAGAAATGCTTACTCCAAATGATGAGCATCGAATCTATTAGCAAAATGTCGGAGATCAGAAACTGAATGAGGATCAAAACCATTAGCTGATGCTTGAGCAATCGCTGTAGCTAAATCTTTCTTAATTGCTTCAAGTCTTAAGTCTATAGCTCTTAAGAGCTCCTTCCTGAAGCAATCAACAAAAACGTTCTTTTAACACGCAATGTGACTCGACACAATGTAAAAGCAGAGAGACGTTTACTTACTTTGTTGCATCTGCTACACCTCCTTCGTCTGAAGAATATAAAGTCCGAGCTGCTTCCAACTGTGACATCTCCGAATCAAATGTATTGACTCTTTCCAAAACTTCTGGACTATTAACAAACTGCACAAATCTGAAAAGAAGAAGAAGATATTACCAAGTTACTTGTGAACAAATCTAAAAAGCAAAATGTTTGTTAAAAACCTTTCGATGGTTCTTCTTGTGAACCAAGATTCGCCTTTTTCTAATTCGACTCTAAAAGAGGATTGTGTTTCAAGAACTCTCAGATGATTCACAAACGGTTCGATCAATCCTGAAGTCAGTTTCTCTGTTTCTCCATGACTTGATACAAATACTTCGCATCTGTAAGACAGATATTATTAACTGAGAACAAAGCTACAGCTTGTAGAGAAAACGAATATTGCATTAAGAGAAAACGATGACTGACCGTGAATGTTTCGGCAAAAGCTCAAAGATAGCATAGTCAAGAACAGTATCAGTCTTCATTTTCACAATATTAAGAAAATCTCTTTCTTTCTCAGACCAAATTTGGTCTGATTCTCAACCTAGAGCTTGTAGATTAGATGGAAAGAGCCCTGAGGAAACAAGAGTAAAACTAGAGTGTCAAATTAAGCAAGTAAAATACAATGTATAAAACTCATGAGACTAAAACTAAGTCTTTTACCCGAAAAAGAAAGAATCAGAAATCAATTTAACAAAAATAGATAAAACGCAGCAACATAATTGTATGACATAAATCGCCAGAAACTGAAACATATGTTTCCCAGATCTGTCCCCAACAATAATACCTAAAAGAAAAGAAAAATCCAAAATATTCAACTTGAAACATCCACAAAACACTGAATTATAATGCTAAGAATCAAGTAAGCAAAATCCATCCTTGGAACAAGCTGAGTTCATATATGAAGAAAAAAGATGAAGACAGAAGCAAGAAAGTAGACCAACTTAGGACATAGCCGATCAAGAGCATTGAACCGAATTCAATATCTTCCGATTACTCTTCAAACTTAAGTACACTAGACTTCTTGTCAGATCTGGGTATTGAGAGAAAGAAAAAAAAAGAAGAAGCATAAGAAGTCCTGACAGTATCTGAATACTTATAGTGCCTTTTTATATATCTCTCTGCAAGCTCTGAAACCCACACTCTGTTTCTGTATGTACCAGAGAGAGAGAGAGAGAGATTCCTTCGGAAACCTTTCACCTTTTTTGCGTGTAACAGTCTGTAATGAGAAAATATAGAAAGAAGCCGGAGTCAAGAAGAAGCAAACATTAACTAAACTCGTGTTTTAATGTACCTTAAGCTGTCTGAAAATTGTCCACAATTATCATCAATCAATTGAATCTATTTTTTTTTTTTTAATTTAAAAGTTAGTAAATGCATCAACTAGTTAGAGATTTGACAGTTTGGTACTTTCGGACCAGGCTACTCTTTAACACATCCCGGTTAAGTTATTTAATATTCGTTTATTGTTATGGGAGATGGGAAATCTTGTAATATCGACTTTGTATTAGAGATGTGGACTCTAGCTCTATCTACTAAGTGGACCAAACATGTACACATCCAATGATCCAATTTTCAACGGTAATAATATTTTTATGGGCAACCAATTTACTTTTTAAGTTGCTATATACAACAAAAGTTCCATATATATAGTTTTGTTGCCTTATACATTTTTGTTTTCTTATAGTATAAATATAATTTCTCTATATTTTCGTGGAAATCTTTGTATGAGTCTGATATTTCGTAAAACATTTATCCATATAATTGAGATATTTTTTTTATCAATGTATGGGAAATCCTTGTGTGAAAGTTCAATAATATTCAATAGCACACTTGGTAAAGTCATGATCTTGAACCACCTGATTAGGCCTGGGTTTAAAACCCGACCCGAAATGGTAACCCGGAAACCGACCCGAACTGTCCGGGTTCGGTCTAAAATGTAAATTGATTAAAACCCGGTCGGGTTCAATTCTGATGGTAATTTCGATTTCGGTTCGGTCCGGTTAATATCCGAGACCCGAATCATGACCCGATAACCCGAGGTTTAATACAACCTCTTTAGTCTTTATCATCGAAACTCGACAACAGCAGCCAAACCCTTCGTCTT
>OVAU01001106.1:0-14984 GCA_900406315.1 Biscutella laevigata subsp. laevigata
TGTTTGGCAACAAGTTTAAGATATTAATAAAATTAAACAAATAAATCTAAAAAATTATGGACTTGACACATCAGCAAAATCACTTCTCTTTTAATATATAAGAGGATATTTTTGGTTATTTTCGTAGATTTTATCGGTATTATAAATGATTTGCAATGTTATTAATTTTTAATTAAAGAAAATTTTGAAAATAACATTGGGCATACCATAAGATAGTAAATGTTTTTCTAATAACAAATATAATATTCGAAATGTTGTACACAGTTTGGGGATCACTTTTGAGTCTAAAAATATGGTGGTAACAAAAAAAAAGTATACTAGTCTTTTTTTTTTTCACTGATCAATATTAACCAAAAAGTGTGCGTGNTCTCTTCTGGTAACAAAAAAAAAGTATACTAGTCTTTTTTTTTTCACTGATCAATATTAACCAAAAAGTGTGCGTGAAAGCACATCGATACAAAACAAAGATGGTGGATACAGTGACATCTCCGCAAGCAAAGACGACTACAATATCTGTTATCGAAACTGGATATGCACCGCAAGTGAAGACGACTATACTATCTGTTAAGAAAACCGAATATGCACCGCAATCAAAGGCCCACACACGGACAAGCTAACAAGACAAAAGAAAAAACAAACCAACAAAGACACAAAGCCACAACCAAGAAAACACCTAGGGACTAACTAGGACGAAGAGGNCGAAGGCGACTATACTATCTGTTAAGAAAACCGAATATGCACCGCAATCAAAAGCCCACACACGGACAAGCTAACAAGACAAAAGAAAAAACAAACCAACAAAGACACAACCAAGAAAACACCTAGGGACTAACTAGGACGAAGAGGCTGAAGGGACATAGGAGAGGGAAGCTGAGAAGAAAACCACAATGCCACTTATTGAGGGATTGCAAACGACTAAGGCTGAGAAGTTCTTAACGCCTAGCTTTGAGTACGAATAGCTAACAGCAACGAGACGGAACGCCAAAACCCAGAAACTCTGAAGACGAACCTTTGAGCAACCTACTTTCCAGGGTACGAAAGACCTCCGAAAACCAATGCGGTAACAGTCTGAAACCGGGTGAAGCCCGCACAACTGCAAAACCGAGAGGTGACGGAGCGAAGCCTCACTCCCGGTTAGAAGCAACCTCAACCAACGAAAGCTAACCACAATGCAACTAAATCTAAGAACTTCGAAACCAGAAAGACTTAAAGATTAAAGTCGCCAGGTCAAAGATCTTAACCTGGCAATGGCAACAACCACTAAATGTATACTAGTCTATAACCACCTATTAAATTAGGTTATTTACTATATNGTTGACAAAAAAAAAATTAGGTTATTTACTATATGACGTTAACTAGTATACACTTCCCTAGTAAACCATATATTATGACATTTGAACATAAGTGAGTGGTCCTAAAATTCCAATAACTAGAATTAGCCTATACGACAAAATATTAATAAAAAAAAAAAGAGAATATGTATTTTTGTTCGTTTCAATCATCTCTTCTCCCCAACCCCAATAATTGTTTTCCACTCTTCCTCTTATAAATATTTTTCCATCTATAGAAGAGATAATTTGGCTAAATCAGAAGAAAAAATAATAATATTGGAGGATTAATTAATGGAGACATTAAAGTAGTGGGGTAGAAAGTAGAAAGAAGAAAAGAAAAGGGGTGTGAAATTAGTAAAATCTAAGAAAAGTGACCGAAGATGGAAATAAAAAAGAAAGAGAAAGGAGTAAATTAGTTAGAGCATCACATCCCTCTCTGGTCCCCAACGAGAAGCTCTCACGGAAACTCGATGATGGGTCCCACATATCTCCAAGCGCCGTTAATTGACGGAACTATTAATCCTCATCCAAAAGTCTCTCTCTATCTCTACTCTTCTCTACGATGTAGTTTTTGAGAAGAAGACAAAGAAATGATGTTACCTAAGGTCGAAGTAAAGAGATTTGAAGAGGCGGTGTGATGGAGAAAGACTTAACGACGTTAACAAAAGGAAAACGACAACGTTGGATATTACTGTCTGTGTCAGGAGGAAGAGAGGAGAGTAGTAGCTGACAGTTCATGAAGATTATTTGTCTGTATTATGAAACAAGGTCGAATGTTGGAGACTAAGGAAACAAAAAAATAAAAAAGCTTTATGGCTCTTGAAGTCTCTCATCGAATTGCGGCACCGCTCCTCTCCTTACTTATAACCTAAATCCCCAATTTTCTCTCCCCATCACTCATCTTTTAAGTGGGCAATGAGAGAGAGACAAAAAAAACAAACAAAATAAAGAGGAGTCTTTGTGTTCTTGTGATTGTTTTTAAGGTTTTCTTTACGTTCTGGACTTTAAAGCTTAAGAGAAAAGACGACTGATCTTTCTCNATTTCACTCCCCATCACTCATCTTTTAAGTGGGCACTGAGAGAGAGACAAAAAAAACAAACAAAATAAAGAGGAGTCTTTGTGTTCTTGTGATTGTTTTTAAGGTTTTCTTTACGTTCTGGACTTTAAAGCTTAAGAGAAAAGACGACTGATCTTTCTCTCTATTTTTTATTGGCTTTCTAGTGTTGTTACTGTTTGAAGGATAAAGCTCTGAGTATCTTCAAGGTTTCCATAACAGAGACAGACCATAACACAAAAAAGGGGTATTCGAGTCTTCTTTTTCTCTTTATGTTTGTTTGCTGGGCTTGTGGTAAAGTTTGAGACTTTTTTAGTGGNATCTTCAAGGTTTCCATAACAGAGACAGACCATAACACAAAAAAGGGGTATTCGAGTCTTCTTTTTCTCTTTATGTGTGTTTGCTGGGCTTGTGGTAAAGTTTGAGACTTTTTTAGTGGATATTACAGAGCCGGAAAAAGGAAAGGGAGAGAGATTGTGTGTGTTTTAGTTTGATGGGAACAAGAGCAGAACGTAAGGAAGATTACACTGGTGGGTTCGGATTTGGAGTGGTAGAAAACTCGCATAAAGACGTTATGGTACTGCCTCATTATCATCATCATCCATCATATTCATCGCCTGCCTCTTCTTCCTTGTGTTACTGTTCTGCTGGTGTAAGCGATCCCATGTTCTCTGCTTCAAGCAATCAACTATATACTTCTACTCTCGGTGAAATGTTCTCCCTCGCTGGTTCTGGTTCTCCTGCGGTTTCAGTAGCAGGCCCTTTTTTCACCTTGAGCTCTTCAGGTCCCAAGTCTTCACTTTTATGACTTTGGAGCTATTTGCAAAGTGAATATTTTTTTTGTTGGTTTAATGTGAAATTGGCCGATGTTCCAGGGGAGATGGGAAGATATATGAGTGACAAGGCAGGTGCAGCTTTCAGTGAAGCTCAGTGGCACGAGCTTGAGAGGCAGAAGAATATATACAAATACATGATGGCTTCTGTTCCTGTTCCTTCTGAGCTTCTCACTCCCTTTTCCAGGAACTCATCCAATAGTAACCAAGATGGTAAAAATCTCAATAGCTTTCACTTTGTTCAGTTTCTCTAGGGTCCCCATTTTTTGTCGGCTACTTACATATGTTCTTCAGCTCTTGTTATCATGATTGATGCAACCAAAGTCCATTACGATGGTACTAGAATGATCAAATCTAAAGAAGTTTTAGCTCTTTCCGGATGCATAGGATTAGAATGGAATGTTTTGGTATTTATGCTGAATACAAGAATCTGTTTCTATGTGGGTGACAGTGGCAATGGCTCACGGAGGTTCATTGAAACTGGGGATTGCTTCAAACGCAAGCAACAACGCCGCTGAGCAGGAGCCATGGCGGTGCAAGAGGACAGATGGGAAGAAATGGAGATGCTCTAGAAACGTGATCCCTGATCAGAAATACTGTGAGAGACACACGCACAAGAGCCGTCCTCGTTCAAGAAAGCTTGTGGAATCATCTCACCCCACTGATACTCGTACAGCTAAGAACGCTACAAGCCAGTTTCCTAGAACTTATCCTCAGTTTTACGGACATACTGAAAGCCAATACTCTGTGCTTCCAACTTTTCCGTCTGATTCCTCTCCATATGATCACCATATACATCACTATAGGTGCGTGGTTACTTGCTTTCTGGTCAAAGCATTAAAATTCATCCCTTTTGAAACAATTTTAATTTTGAAAGACTGAACCATTTTGGTTGAGATACGCAGAGATTTGAGGTTGGGTCACTGCAACCTTATGAAAGAAGACGACGCCATTGCAAACTTAGGCCCGGAGATTCATGAAACTGTCCAGTTAACGGTTGGATCAAGCAGAGCGCTCAAACGCGGACTCGACTATGATCTGAATTTCAGGCAGAAGGAGCCATTAGTTGATCGGAGTTTTGGAGCATTGCAGAGTCTATTGAGTCTAAACATGACATCAGATGGTCAAGAGACGAGACAGTTTATTGTAGAAGGTGAGCAAGATGAAGCAATGGGAAGCTCCCTGACACTATCAATGGCTGGAGCCATGGAGGAAGCAGAGGGCACAAACCAGCACCAGTGGGTTAGCCATGAAGGTCCATCATGGCTTTATTCAACGACACCAGGTGGACCATTGGCTGAAGCACTATGTCTTGGTGTCCCTAACAACCCAAGTACTAGTACTACTACAAGTAGCTGCAGCAGAAGCTCGAGCTAAATAGAATGAGACGAGTAACGAGCGTTTCTCTACAAGTCAAAAACATGGATTAGTGATTAGGAATCATAACTATCTTTCAGATTAAAAATCGTTTTTTTAGTGATTTGTTTGAAAAAACTGAGACTTTTTAGCTTTTGTTTTGGGGTTGGATTTTGCAGATGCATAAACGGTTTTGCATATTCCTAAAATTCAATTGTGCTATGGTGATTGAATTGCAACTTCTTACATCTGTGAATTTAATTACTTGCATCAAAATCATNTAACTATCTTTCAGATTAAAAATCGTTTTTTAGTGATTTGTTTGAAAAAACTGAAGACTTTTTAGCTTTTGTTTTGGGGTTGGATTTTGCAGACTTCTTACATCTGTGAATTTAATTACTTGCATCAAAATCATTATCTTATCAAAGATCATATTTCTTAAAAAGGTCAACTTTACGTGAACCCAAAACAACTTTTCCATTGATTGACTAATCTGATATTGGATATTCAACGGCGAGGTCCAATTCTGGCTTTGGGGAAGCTTCTCTGCAGGAGAAGTGACGTGGGCAATGACGTGTGGCATCAGGAAGAGCTTATAAAGAAAAAGCATAAATTTCATTGTCGGTCTCGCCAATATAATAACCTCTCGTGTAATCTTTCTACAGATTTGATTAAAGCCAACAAAATCTAGATTCCTTGATTCGTGGTAATTTCTTCACCGCGTAAGTTTTGTATGAACTTGAACCGTTTTGCGTCAAGAATGGCGGAGGAAATCTCTAAGACAAAGCTCGGATCTTCTACTGCTGCCGTTTCCGATTCATCTGCTGCTACGTCGGCTGCTACGAATACTGCGAAATCTAGATGGAAAATCTTGTGGCCCAATTCCCTCCGTTGGATCCCTACCTCCACCGATTACATCATCGCCGCCGAGCAGCGTCTTCTCTCTATCCTCAAGTACATCTCTCTCCCCTCTTTCTCTTTCATTTGTAAATGAATTTGAAATCCTCATAGATTCTCTGCTTCTGACCTTTGTTTCATAATACATGATGATGATATCTCTCCTTTGGTTTTCAGAATTTCTGATTCTGGTTCCCCGATTCTCTAGTTCTGGATTGCTTCTAACACTTTTTGGTTTGAACAATCTCAGGACGCCTTATGTACAAGAACAAGTCAATATTGGTTCAGGACCACCAGGGTCCAAAGTCAGGTGGTTTCGTTCTACCAGCAACGAGTCACGCTTCATCAACACTGTTACCTTTGATGCTAAGGAGGGCTCTCCCACTCTCGTCATGGTTCATGGATATGGTGCTTCCCAAGGTTTTTTCTTCCGCAATTATGATGCCCTTGCAAGTCGGTTTAGGGTCATTGCCATTGATCAGCTTGGGTAAGCAATCATGTACAGTCTTTTTTGTTCGAAAGGCCCTTCCTGAAATGTTAATCACAAGATGGCCTTTTGGTTGCTTTAAGTGATAGAGATTTGTTTGTTCCAGCTCTTTCAACTTTTGTACACATTGTAACTGTACAATAATGTAAGACTCTCCTTTTCTTTTGCCAGGTGGGGTGGATCAAGTAGGCCTGATTTCACTTGTAAAAGCACGGAAGGTATTCATTCCCTATACTTTTAATTACTCCTGGCTAAATTTTCAATGCATCCCTTTCTTAATGGCTTTGTATATGTGGAGTTGCTATACCATTTTTGGAACTACATTGAGGCCCTTCTTTGATTGTGCAGAGACAGAGGCATGGTTTATCGATTCCTTAGAAGAATGGCGTAAAGCCAAGAATCTCAGTAGCTTTATTCTATTAGGACATTCTTTTGGAGGTTATGTTGCTGCTAAATACGCCCTTAAGGTGAATTATCATCCTTGGTATTAACTTAATGTGTAAAGGGTTGACAATTTGTATTTTTTATGATTCTGACTTTTCTTTGTGCATATTTCTGTATCTTTCAGCATCCTGAGCATGTTCAACACTTAATTCTGGTTGGATCTGCTGGGTTCTCAGCAGAATCAGATGCCAAATCAGAATGGCTCACTAAATTTAGAGCAACATGGAAAGGCGCACTCCTAAATCATTTATGGGAGTCCAATTTCACTCCTCAGAAGCTGATTAGGTATGCTCTTATAATATGTTATTCATCAGTAGGTCAGCTTAGATGTGCATTTCGTTGGTAAAACTTTCTCGCACTCAATGTGTGTTGATAGCATGGGAGCACATGTTCGGCATTGAAGTTGGTTGAAAGGACTACTAAATTCACTGTATTTTTTTCTGAATGTGCTTTGGGTGCAGAGGATTAGGTCCTTGGGGTCCGGGTCTAGTAAATCGGTATACAAATGCAAGGTTTGGTGCACATTCGGAGGGATCTGAGTTAACAGATGAGGAATCCAAATTGCTAACTGGTGAGTAATTCACTCTTTAAGTTCCATACAAGTTATGGAGGATAATGATGCATAGCTGATATAGTGATGGTTCGTTTTGGATATCTAGATTATGTGTATCATACTTTGGCTGCAAAGGCAAGTGGAGAATTGTGCTTGAAATACATCTTCTCATTTGGAGCATTTGCTCGGAAACCTCTTCTACAAAGGTTTGTCCGACAAATCTGATGAAAACCTAAGTTTGTGTACACAATGCAGATGGAGTTTTTACATAACTCACATTCGACTACTCTTGCTTTATTTTTTTTGCAGCGCATCAGAGTGGAAAGTGCCAACAACTTTTATATATGGAATGAATGATTGGATGAACTATCAAGGCGCAATGGAAGCTAGGAAATACATGAAGGTCCCTTGCGAAATCATTCGGGTTCCACAGGTAAACCTGTAACTAAATAATCACATTTGAGAGGAAAATATAGAGAAGAAGATGCTTATATGAGATTTGTTTTGATGAAAATTGTCGCAGGGTGGCCATTTTGTATTCATTGACAACCCAACTGCTTTTCATTCCGCAGTGATGTATGCTTGCCGCAAGTATATATCTCAAGAAGGAGACTCTTCTCATCAAGAACTCCTCCCAGATGGTTTGCGATTGGTTTAGTCGCACTATGTTGTTTCTTTACCTTTCAACTTCATCATATATGTACAAATTGAATTATATCAAAGAGATCATCACACACACAAAAAAAAAAACTTTTTTCTTTTCACCTTCTTGTGTTTGGAGTTCCTAGATCTCTTTCCATGTCAATGATTCTATTTGTAATGTTCTTGATTTCTCTTTAAAACCTATCCGGTGTTCGAAATGTAATCTCATTATTAAGATATAATGATTCAGTCTCTAATAATCCAATGTCTTACATTCACATACGAAACAAAACAAATATATGTGGTTCAAATTGGCACCAGTGTGTTTTAGGTTAATGCTTCTTTTTTTGACGGTCATAAACATAGGTTAACCTTCCTTGACGACCAAGGCAATAGTGTAATTACCGTAAATGAAAGAGTAGAAAAAGTTATATAATAGAACAAATCTTTAGTTTGGTAGTAAAGACTTGGTTGAAACTGCCATGCCGACATGTTCTCTCTCAGACAGCTCAACAAGAACAGAAAACTACTGAGTTTTTTTTTAACTCGAGAAACATCTTTATTATTTTGGCTGACTAATTCTTCTATCGAACAAACTTTTTGGTTGATTTGTATATATGATATGGAATTTGTCAAAATTAAAACCCTTTTTTAGTATTATCCCTCACCATCGAAACAGATGTGTTTCTCTCTATTTGCAGCAGTCCGGTGAGGATCAAAAGGTGAGCTGAGTCTTAAACATGTTGATCGGGTTTGGTCAATGACTAACATTGATTAGTTTCAGCATTATGATCGATTGATTTTGAGCATCCTTTGAGGGGTTAAAGATGGGAGCTGCAGGAGAAGAGAAGATATTGGTGTCGGTGAGGGTTAGACCTTTAAACGAGAAAGAGAAGACAAGAAACGATAGATGTGATTGGGAATGCATCAATGACACCACAATCATGTGCACACATCATAACTTGCATGATAAATCTTCCTATACTTTTGGTATGTTTGGATCAGATTCTCAATTTTTTTTTGGTCTTTCCTTAAACCCCAATATTTAATCTGTCTTTTTTTCAGACAAGGTGTTTGGATTTGAATGTCCCACGAAGCAAGTTTATAATGATGGGGCCAAAGAAGTTGTACTTTGTGTCCTCTCTGGAATTAATTGTAAGAAAATGGGTTTAATTACATTAGATTAATGTTTACTTTAATACGATTTCACAACTAAGATTGTTACTGTTTTTTTTTGCAGCGAGTATCTTTGCTTATGGACAAACAAGTAGTGGGAAAACGTACACAATGAGTGGAATCACTGAGTTTGCCATGGATGATATCTTTGCTTATATTGATAATGTTGACATATACATAAACCTTTCCTCACTCTTTTCTTTTTTTCTATCTATGTTTCAGTTTCTGAGTTACCTTCTTGTTTCCTTTAGCATAAACAAGAAAGGAAATTCACTCTAAGATTCTCTGCGATGGAGATCTACAATGAAGCTGTGAGGGATCTTCTTTGTGAAGATAATAACACTCCACTTAGGCTTCTTGATGATCCAGAGGTTACTTCTCATCTTGAATTAACACTATCATCAATCATTATCTACTGATTTTGCTGATAATTTTGTCAACTTCGATAGAGAGGAACGGTCGTTGAGAAACTTCGAGAGGAGACTCTCACAGATAAAAACCATCTAGAGGAACTACTTTCTATATGCGAGAGTAATTAAGCAAACTCAGTTCTTCTTAATTGATTATTATCAACAAATAGACGATGTATAGAAACTCTGTTTTTCTTGCAGCTCAAAGGAAAATTGGAGAGACGTCTTTAAATGAGACTAGCTCAAGATCTCATCAGATTCTCCGACTGGTACTCTCAGTTTCATCTTTTTTCTTGCACTCTTACTGAATACATGAATACAGTAACGTTTTATTTCTTGCAGACAATTGAAAGCTCGAGTCAAGAGAGCTCGGAGACTCTTGCAGCATCAGTGTGCTTTGTTGATCTGGCAGGAAGTGAACGTGCTTCTCAGACATTATCTGCTGGTTCCAGACTTAAAGAAGGTTGTCACATTAATCGGAGTCTACTTACTCTCGGAACTGTCATCAGAAAATTAAGGTCATTTTTGCATCTCCCTTAAACTACTTTGCCCATAACTCTGTTAAGTATCATGAGTTTTCAACTCCAAATCCCTTCCAAAGATCTCTTGAGCTGAAATGTAGAGTATTGTTTTGTTGAAAATACTACAGTAAAGGGAAAAATGGGCACATACCGTATCGAGACTCAAAGCTAACTCGTATACTTCAGAACTCACTAGGGGGAAATGCAAGAACGGCTATCATCTGTACAATGAGCCCTGCTCGTAGTCATCTCGAACAATCAAGAAACACACTTCATTTTGCAAGCTGTGCTAAAGAGGTATCCACAAATGCTCAAGTCAATTTGGTTGTCTCTGAGAAAGCTTTGGTGAAGCAACTGCAGCGGGAACTGGCGAGAATGGAGAACGAGTTGAAGAATCTTGGACCTCCTTCTTCTTCAACCTCTGAATTCTACGCATTGCTCAAACAGAAAGAGGAGTTGATTGCAAAGGTTTGTTGAATGCTTCTCCTTTTCTTTATGATATAAATATTACTCATTTATCTTTTGCAACAACCTGCAGATGGAGGAACAAATCCAGGAACTTAAATGGCAGCGAGATGTAGCTCAATCTCAGGTAGAGAATTTGCTTAAATCAACAACAGAAGAACGATCCTCTTCAAGTTCAAATGATAACAGAAGAAAAAGAAGCTACGATTCAACGGATTTTGATGAGTCTCGTTTGCTAAATAACTTGGGGAAGAGTAACTTTTACTCTCCTGATGATGATGATTTCCTGCTTGATGATACTACCCCTCAAATNCTACTCTCCTGATGATGATGATGATTTCCTGCTTGATGATACTACCCCTCAAATTCCGGGGACTAACCTGCAGGATAAATGGGAGGAGATGGCTCAAAGCACCATCCAAGAACCAGAAGATGCTTGCAAAGAAGTTAGATGCATTGAAGAGAATAGTAGAGAAGCAAAGAGAGTTAAAATCCAAGACTCAGTAGACAACATTGTTGAAAAGAAAGTCCAGTCATTGTCAGAAGGAGAAAACTACAAAGCTTTTATGGCCGATGAGAAAGCTGAGAATGAAGAATCTATGAAGTCAGAAAAGGAAGATGCTGATTCATATTTCAAAAAGATAGATACGGAGTTGAGTTTATATGCTAAAATTGAAGCCGGAGATGAGCTAAGTATAAACAAGCTAGGAGAAGAAGAAGTTCAAGAGACGAAGCAATCTGTGGAGAAACAAAGACAATCTTTAGAGAAAGAAGGCATAGAACATAACTTGTCTACGGATCAGTCATGTGTGGAAGACCAGCAGAACTACAAAGCTTCTATTGCCGATAAGAATGAAGCTACAGAGTCAGAAAAGGAAGATGTTAATTTATCTTTAAAAACAATAGATATGGAGTTGAGTTTACGTGATAAACTTGAAGCGGAAGAAGAGGCAAGTATAAACAAGTTAGTAGAAGAAGAAGAAGTCCAAGAGTCGAAGCAATCTGTGGAGAAACAAATGCAATCATTAGAGAAAAAAGGCATGGAACAGAACTTGTCTACGCATCAGACATGTCTGGGATACAAACAAAATGACAAGTTTTCTATGGCCGAGAAGAGTGAAGCTACAGAGTCTGAAAAGGAACATGCTGGTTTATCTTTAGAAACAATAGATATGAACTTGAGTTCATGTGATAAACTTGAAGCGGAAGAAGAGGCAAGTATAAACAAGTTAGTAGAAGAAGAAGAAGTCCAAGAGTCGAAGCAATCTGTGGAGAAACAAATGCAATCATTAGAGAAAGAAGGCATGGAACAGAACTTGTCTACGCATCAGTCATGTCTGGGATACAAACAAAATGACAAGTTTTCTATGGCCGAGAAGAGTGAAGCTACAGAGTCTGAAAAGGAACATGCTGGTTTATCTTTAGAAACAATAGATATGAAGTTGAGTTCATGTGATAAATCTGAAGCGGAAGAAGAGGTAAGTATAAACAAGTTAGAAACCCAAGAGACTGAAGAATATGTGGAGAAGGAAGNTTTCATGTGATAAATCTGAAGCGGAAGAAGAGGTAAGTATAAACCAGTTAGAAACCCAAGAGACTGAAGAATATGTGGAGAAGGAAGAAACAAAACTGAGTTGTTATCCAAAGAAAGAAGACATGGAACATAATTCATCTAGGGATCAAGCAGAGCAATTAGATAATTCACCATCTGAAGAAGGGAAACATGTGGAAGTGTATGAAGGCTCTGATACATATGAGGCTCTGAAGAAGAAGGTGAAGGAAATGCAAAAGACAATTGAATACTTTATGAGTATGCAATCAGCAGAACAGAAAGATTCTCCCTCATTTATTACGGTAAGTGCTAACACGAGTCCAAGAGATTTCTTCAAGATGAGAAAAAGCCGTAGTTGCAGAGAAAATCTCTTGTTTACAAGGGCTGCTGCTTCTGCAGCTGCTAGTGGACGCTTCATATTCGAGACCTCTAACACATCCTTTGACTCTGATAAAACAATCTCCATCGATGCGCAGAGCATTAAAGATTCCGATACAGAGACTAGCAATAGTAGCTTACAGGAATTTATAGCAGGACTTGAAGAAATGGCAATTCAGAAAAACTCCATGCATGAGGTGGATCATAGAGATGCTGAAACAAAGACGATGAAGCCAGAAAACACAGATGATAGAGGAGAGAAAACAGTATTTGAGAGACAGCAAAGCCCAATAATTGAGCTTTGGGAAGTATGTTATGTGCCTTTGGTTCACAGAACTATCTTTTTCTTGCTCATCAAAGGCGACCCATCGGACTTTGTTTACATGGAAGTGGAACTCAGAAGGCTATCTTTTCTGAAGAATTCACAGGAGACAACGAAGAAACAAGCTGTCAAAGCACTGACACGGGAGAAAGAATGGTTAGCTAAGCAAATACCAAAGAAGTTTGGAAAGAAGCAGAAAGAAGAACTGTACAAGAAATGGGGTGTTGAACTGAGCTCAAAGCAGAGGAGTCTACAAGTAACTCACAAACTATGGATCAAAACCAAAGACATAGAGCAATGCAAAGAGAGTGCTTCTCTTGTGGCTACTTTGGTTGGTTTTGTTAACACAAGTCGGACGCCAAAGGAAATGTTTGGTCTTAGCTTCTCACCTACAAGTGAATCCTCTGGCTGGAGACTTACCAACTCTTTCTCTCGTATTAGCTTCACAGGAGGATAACAAAAACAGATAAAAATCCAGTCTTTGTGTGTATATACCAGTTTTAAGTGAAGTTGTGAAAGATTTGGTTTGGCGAAATGTAGCATTTCTTCTTACTTCTTGTTTTGTGTGCATATATAATTTATCAATTGATATGTTGATGACATGAATTGATATATAAATGAGAGTTTCTGTTTAGTGTAAACGAATTTTCACTGAGCTCCGACCTCAGAACGATTACCGGAGCTTCCATGGCGCGTTTAATACGTCCAATAAGGCAATTGTCGCCACAATGTAATCAACATTTTCGTAATCTACACCATTTGTTATCGAAAAAGCTTCCCCATCCACGTTCTTCTATCCCCACTCTTCTTCTCTCCCCGTCTTTCTCCACCGCCAGGTCTCCACCTCGTCGACGGCAAGTTCGTCCTGCGCCTCCGGAAGCTCTCATTCCAACTGTTGTTAATGAAGAAGATGGTGATAGTGATGGCTCTGAGTCTGACTCGTTGAAGAGCCGTAACCAGAGGAAGCGTGAAGCTCGCCAAGCTGTTCGATGGGGTTTGGAACTTGCTTCCTTCTCCAGTGATCAGATTAAACGGATTATGAAGTAAGGCTCGTAAAGGAATTGGAAACATCATCTAAAAAACCTCACTTTTCTTACTGTGTCGGAATTTCTGGTTTCAAATGAATTTGACTCTCATGTTTCAGAGCGGCGTCGCTTGGTGAAAAGGTTTATGATGCCTTGATGCTTGCAAAGGTAGTCACTTTTGAGTACGTTTTCGACTCTATAGCTGTTTAAATCGTAGTATGGGACAATGCAGATAAGGTGTTTGTGGTTTTGTCGCAGAGAATAGGCTCGGATGTTCGAGAAGGAAAGCGTAGACATCATAACTATATCGGTGAGAGAAAAACATTATTTAGATCTACATGAAACATTGACTTTGGTTAAATGCGTGAAATCTTTAGCTAATTTGGTTTATGGTCTTAGGGAAGTTGTTGCGTGATGTTGAACCTGATTTGATGGACACTCTGATTCATGCGACAAAGCAGGGTGATATGACAAAGCTTAAGGCACTGATTAGTGCAGCCAAGGATGATGCTGATGTTGTTGGAGAGAGCAATGATGATGATGATACAGAAACAGCGTCTGTAGATGAAGCTGAGGTAAGAGTTTGTTGTTTCTATAAATGCTTTCCAGCTGTTGTCCAAACTCATAAATTTTTTAAAAATAACATCTTCAGAGGCCAGAGGAATATATAGATATAGCTGCGAGATGGTTTGATGGACTGATAAGTCAAAATGTGGAAGTCACAAATGAAGTTTATTCTCTTCAGAGTGTTGATTTCGATCGACAGGTATGGCTTGTTTATTAGGTATAGGTCTTTTAAACCAAGCGATGTGATCCAAAAGCATCATATTTGTTGTTTGTTGATAGGAACTGCGAAAACTTGTTCGAAAAGTCCAGTTGGTTCATGAGCAAAGAAAAGACACAACCCAGGAGAAGCAGAAAGAAGTGGATGCTGCATTAGTGATGGCTGAAAAGTCTCTGAAACGATTTCTCTGTTCTATGGCAAAACAAATGCAGAATGAGCAGACTGATTTGTACTTATGAATCAAATAATGTGTGCTTGACTCTTCATTTTTTTTGTTCTTCACAATCCATTCTTTTCCAGAGACATCCAAGGACCATAAGGCATGATCTTGGCAAGAATGTTATAATTCATCGCATGATCTTCTTTCTTCAATAATTTCTTGAGTAAAATCAATCAAATGATTTGTTGCTTCAATCATCTTATGTTCACCAATGTAATTCTAATAGAACATATCATCCATCATCAAAGCAAAGTAGGCTTTCTCCAACAAAATAAAAAATAAAAAGGACATATTGCGGTGAGCGTGGATCGAACACGCGACCTTCAGATCTTCAGTCTGACGCTCTCCCAACTGAGCTATCCCCGCTTTTGGATAAAGTTCTTGTTGTTAGTATAACTTTTCTTCCACTTCAATATCTTATGATTTAGTCACAGTGACATCTCAATTTGCGAGTAAAACCTCTATCATCCTTTTGTTTTAAAGTGTGTCTCATGTATCTTTTACACTTGGTCGGAAACTGTGACGAGAACAGT
>OVAU01001107.1:0-16190 GCA_900406315.1 Biscutella laevigata subsp. laevigata
AAAAAAAATAGTTTTACTATTCATATATTGAATTATAGTATACACAATATAATAATTTGATGTGGGAAAATCAATATAAACATAAAATATTTGTAGGTATTCTATATTTTATTTTATGTCATGTATTCCTTAATAATTANCATGTATTCCTTAATAATTAAAAATTTCATAATGTTTATAAAATAATTATGTAATATTAATGTTATTGTTATATATATGTTGTTTTAACTGTTTTGTCCGTGTGACAAGAAAACAAAAAAAATGCTTTGCCCTCTCTGTCCGCATTACAAATCACCATTCAACATCTTTTGTTTGCTCGCTTTGTCCACTTTGCCCACTTTGCCTGCTTTTAATCCGCTTTATCCACTTTGCCCGCTTTGTCCACACGATGTGTACGTTGTCACCATTCGAAGCCTAAATAACGCAACAGCTCCCTATCTGTGGTACCAATCAAGCACTAAGTACTGTTCTTCGTGATCAGAAATAAAGAATTCCCCATTTCTAAAAAATTGTCTGTACAATTTGGGATTTTTATGTTTGGACATGTATAACAGAATATTACAGGTGACGTAAGCTTCTAAGTTTTCAATGATTGGATATTTTTTTTTGTCGAAGTGTATAAACGGATGCTACTCATTATTTGTGGGTTACAGAGGCGGATCCACTCGCCGTTAGCTCACATGGGAGTTCGAACCAGGGGTGTGGAGTACAACAGAGAGTACTTTACCACTATGTTACAAGTCGGCTTGAGCATAAAGCGAATATCCGAAAAATTTGTAATATTTGTGATTCGCTTCGTTTTTAGCGAATATCTGATATTTTGCTCCGAAAATTTACGAATATCCGGATTTTATACTAGTATTTGCAAATAATCCGCTTCGCTTCACTCTGAATAATTTTTTCCTTTTATTTAAAAAGCATAAATATATCAGAAAATAACAAATTTTGGTATAATCTCTCATATAGATTAGTCTAGTCTAATGAAAATAACATTACTAAAAAAATAATCCCACAAAACTTAATGTTTTCTTTTTCTAAATATTATTTGTTATTTATTTAATTAACTTATACATATATTTTGTATTATATTGTTCCAAAAATATTTCATTTAAACTATAATAATACTTTTATAGTATTATACCCATAACATAAAACAAAAAATGAATATACTACGTATTTATAAATGTATAAATATAAAATTTCATATAGATATGAGTATCTTCGGATCGGAGTGGATATTCGATTTTTCCAAAAATTGTGTTTGTATTTGCTTCGATTTTTTACAAATACTGTAATTTACTATTTGATTTGCTCCGAAATTTTATGGATATCCGCATTTTTCGAATCGAATCAAAACGAATAGCAAATCGGAACAGATATAACGAATGTTTTGCCCAGACCTAATACAAGGACTCCACTCAATGATAGGATATAAAAGTCTAAACACATAGATCATTTTGGTTTTGATTTAATATTATAATATCCGATGAAACCATTTTTAATTATTTTGTAACTTTTATCAATAAATAAGCAATTAATATATTTTAAGAAAACTCCTCACGTAAGTTGGTCCAAATTCGACCACGTTACCTCCAAAACGAATTTCCAAAACAAACAGATTATTAAACAGTCCATCAGATCTGACGTGTCTACTCTCATAAATGCTGAGTTTTACATAGGTAGGGGTTACTGGCTATATCCGACAAGATGTGTGGTTATTAATTTAAAAGAATTACACGTCACATTAGTCGATTGAATTTCTCGTCGATTATGTGAACAAAAAAAAGGCAAGTGAACACGTGTCTTTGATCTTTTATTACCACGTTTTTAGTAAGCGGTATTTTGTAAGGGCGTGACGAAAATTTCACTGTCTTGGCAAAAACCCAAATAGCCTCAAAATACAGTAGATAACAAACAAACAAAATCTAATCTGAGGTAATGAAAATTTACCTCAGATTAGATCTAAATTTAAATCGCTCTATTAATAGAAAACAATTAAACTGAACAAATCATATAAACTAGATTAAGATCTGGCCATACCCGAATTTTATTTTTATCATTAATTTTTTTAATAATTTTTAACTAATTAAATATATTTATTAGATTATCATTGTTTAAATATTAATTTCTATAAAATAATTTAAGTGAAAAATAAATTTTGCTTCGGAAAAAATTAAACTTTGCAAAAATATTAGAGATAATTATATTATTTTAGCCATTAAAATTTTATTTAAACAAACAACATTTAAAATATTTTCTAAAAAATAAAATTTTTAATATAAATATGAGTTTATTTAATAACATGAATAATAGTAAATAATACTGAATAAATTTTAAATTTTAAATAAGTTAAATAAATATAATTAAGTTTTAAATTATTGATTATTTTTGAAAAGATATTATATATTTTAATCTTAGTATTTTTTTAAACTTGTATTTATCTTTTCTAATGATTTAAGCAATGAAAAATATTTTCTCAAATATAAGTTAAGAAATTTAATTTAACCTAATAGTATATTTTTGTGATTTTGAATTTTACATTAATTTTAATCAAATCTTGTCAAAAATTTATAATTATATTTTCTAATTATTTAGAAAAAAAATTTCTAAATCAGAAACTAATTTTTTTAGAAAAAACGAAATTTTAAAGAAAATTTTATCTAAAGTAATATTTTGTTTGAACCCTAACCCGAATTTTCTTATTTCGAATTACTTAGTCGATTTTTGGTTCTAGTTTTATTTTTCCATACTTAGCCAAATTTCAAGCAATAAACGGAAAGACCTCAACTTAATAATCTGGATAACTTCAAATTATTAATCTGGATAACTTAAAACAAATGGTTCAAGTAATAGGTTCGCTAAACATCAGCCTATTAAACAGAAACTTGACCAAAGCTACCCAGATAATCCATCCCGTCCTCCGATCCTCGCCTGACTCCTCGCGGCCGCTACAAGCGTCACTGACTAGCACCTGAACCTGAACGATCTGCAACCACACAGGAAGCAGTTCAACAACACGAAGTTGCGAATAAAAATATTCCAATAAAAGTGAATTAAGTATAAATTTGTTTGGCTATAAGTTTAGGATATTAAAATATTAGAAAATCTAAAAATCCAAAAAATTATGAACACGATACATCATCTAAATCTTTAATATATAATTGGATCAAAATCAACAAAATGTCCATTAGAGAAGCAAGTTTCGCTTTGATTCAAAACACATTATCTAAACCAGATCAAAAAGTCTTTAAATAAAAATCAATGTCTTTCAACATAAAGGGATAAATACTAGAGAGTTTTTTCAGGAATAAGAAATATTTCTTTAAATATGTTCATATCTGAGTTTAATTATATTATATCTAAATGGCTAGTGAGTTACACGAACATTAATAATAAAATTCATAATCTTCTAAAGATAAATTTAAAAATATTGATATTATCTACTAGCCCTGCGATTAATAACCGATCCGATTGTACCGAACCGGATTGAATCGGTTTTTTCGGTTTTCAGTTCGGTTATCAATCGGGTACCAATCGGAATCAGTTTGAAATTGATTTCGATTTTCGGTTAGCCGAACCGATCGGTTAACCGATTTTTTTTTTTAAATATTGGAATTAAACCGAAATTAAACCAAACTTAAACCAGAATTTTGAATTTAAACTAAAATACCCGAAGTTAACCAAACCGAACCGAATTAACCTAAATTACTCGAATTACCCGAAATTAACCAAAAATTAGAAATTAACCGGTTAATTAGACATTTCGGTTAATTTCGGTTATTTTTTTCAATAACCGAAATAACCGAAAATCGAACCGAATCTAACCGAAAATTTATCGGTTCGATTCGATAAAAAAAATTGAAAACCGAATAAACCGAAAAACCGAAAACCCGACCCGAATCGCACGCCTACCCTTTCACGACAACTCTTTTTAACAACTTTATTTACTCTCTCGATCTCATCATTTTACTTATTCTTACATATTTACCGTACAATATTCTTTTCCAAGTTTTAAAATTATTATTTTGATTTTTTTAAAACGTTTAATCAGAAGAGTTTTATGTTTGGTAAATTAAAGTTTATATAGTTAAAAAAATAGAACGACTGCACAATTTCTGGTTAAAAAAAATAGATTACATTAACGGTAGGTATTAAAAAGCAGTTGCCAAATATGAACAATACCAATGGTGACAAATGTTAGGGAGCCTATAATTCAAAGATTGAGAAATTACATAGCAAAATATCAAACAATAATAATAGTTTTTTCATATTTGACTCCAATGTTTCAGTTTGTTAATCTGACTCAGATTTTTTTGCTGACTAACAATCTTTTCAAAGGGTGAGAGGGTGGTTTAAAACAGTCAAGCCTTTGGTTTTTGTAAACCTCTCTTTCTTTCTTGGTACTTCTTAGAGAGAAGTTGTTCAATGAAAGTGCAAGGAAACTCACTTTTCTCCCCCTTTTCTCCAAGAATGGTGTGTGTGTATCTGTGAAACTTCTCACATGCTTAAGATCTCTCTCTATAAATACCCTTCAATGATTCTCTCACTCTATAGAGAATCAATAAAATGTCAACTTCTCTCCCCAAGTACGATGTCTTCCTCAGTTTCAGAGGGACCGACACTCGCCGCAACTTCATAAGCTTTCTATACAAAGACCTTGTTCGAAGGAACATTCGAACTTTTAAAGATGATAAGGAGTTGGAGAATGGTCGACGGATTTCATCGGAGCTTGTTCGCGCTATTGAGGAGTCTAGATTTGCTGTTGTTGTTATCTCTGTCAATTATTCTGCTTCTCCTTGGTGCCTTGAAGAACTTGATAAGATTATGGATTTTGTGAACAAGGGCAAGCTTACAGTCGTGCCTATCTTCTATGGAGTGGATCCGGCACATCTGAGGAGACAGATCGGAGTAGTTGCAGAGCATTTTAGGAAGCATGAGGCTAGAGAAGATCCAGAGAAAGTGCTTTCATGGAGGCAAGCTTTGGCTAATTTAGCTAGTATCTCCGGTGATTGCTCTTCCAAATGGTAAATTTCGTTACTCTATTGATAAACTCGGGTCGAATCGATTGGACTCGTTTTCTGATATAGTTTGTTCTGTTTGTTTTAGGGAAGATGACTCTAAGCTGGTGGACGAAATTGCTGACAGAATATCAAAAGAGCTGATGATCACTGCAACAATAAGCAATGGAAGTAACCTAGTGGGAATTGATGCACACATGAAAGCTCTTCATCGATTATTGGATTTGAATTCTCAGAAAAGTGTGAGAGTGATTGGGATTTGGGCAAGAGGATGCAACGGCAGATCAGCTCTATCTAACTTCGTTTACCAGAACATTCGTCAACACTTTGAAAGCCACTGCTTTCTGGAAAGCGTGAAAAAGATTTCTCAGGATCGCCATATGTCGCATCTCCGTCAAGAGTGTTTGCTTAGGATCCAAGGAGAGCGCTTGAGTAAATTAACGTTCAAGGACCAAAAGATTCTACTCGTGGCAAACGAAGTCAATAGACTTGAACAGTTAGATGCTCTTGCAGAGGATTTTAACTGTTTTGGTCCAGGCAGTGTAGTTATCATCACTACACAAGACAAGCAGCTGTTTAAATCTGCTGGCATTAAGCTTGTCTACGAAGTAGAGCTTCTGAGATTCCAGAAAGTTCGTGAACTCTTCAGACAATTAGCCTTCAAAGAGAGAGGCATTTCTGCTGCGTTCGGGTTAGTTATGTGTAGAGCAAAGAATCTTGTCACTGAATGTATAGGCCAACCACGTGGTAAATCTGGTTACCGGAGGTTGTAGAAATCATTTTTCATATAACATTTGGTCAAGTCTGACTAAAACTCAGTTAGATTTGGCTTGGAAATAGGAATGTTGCATCTATTTTTGGAGTGTGTTGCTGATCTTTAGTTTCTTCACGCGATTAAATAAAATTCAAATTTTGGTTCAAGATTGAATTTTGAAGTTTTCGTATGACCACAAATTCGTAAAGGAGATCTAAAGTTGCAAACTTTCATTCCTTGATTTTGCTATTCGAACCTAAGATGAGTGAAAGAGAAAAAGAGAAGCTTTTGAAGAGGAAGATCCCAAACGTCTGAAGCTCTGATCTCTCGCTTTCTCTCATTGACACTCGGCAATTTTCTGTCTTAGAAAGAGGAACAATGGGTGTTGTTTCTGTCTCTTTCTCTCTACAATTTCCATTGTCCGATTTATGCGTTTTGATTGATTCCTGATTCGTGATTGGTTATTGAGTTTGTCGTCTAACTAATAGAATGTTCTTCTTTGTTTCACCAATACAGTATCTCGTAGATCCATGTAATTTGAAATAAAGAGGTCCCTTTCATCTCTGCATGTCTAAGAGAATATTAAAATCGAGTTGTTGCTTGATCAAAATGATCGTTGATGATCACAACTAGGATCCATGTACGCAGATAAGAGCGAAGGAAGCTCTTCTGTACAGCTAATTGACGGAGATGGTGTATACAATGCCTCTGGGATTGATCATTTTATTAAAGAGGTGAAACTTGCAGAGTGTGGTCTCTCCTATGCTGTTGTCGCCATCATGGGACCTCAAAGCAGCGGTATACATCCTTTTAGACAGAAGAGAGTATTGTAATACTCACAAATAGTTTCAATTACAGAAGTTTTATGAACTGACAGGGAAAAGTACATTATTGAATAATTTGTTTGGAACAAACTTTATGGAGATGGATGCTTTTAAGGGAAGGTATACTTTCTTCTGATACTATTTGCCCTGGAAACTTTTTCGCTTGATCGTGAACTCGTCTATAGGTCTCAGACCACAAAAGGTATCTGGCTTGCAAGATGTGTCGGTATAGATCCTTGCACCATTGTAATGGACTTGGAGGGCACAGACGGAAGAGAGAGAGGAGAGGTTATTTGATCACTTTACCAATTTTGTTCAGTGTGTTTCCATTGATAAGCTTTCTTTTACATAAGTTTTCTTTCCTTTTTTTTTCCAACCAGGATGATACTGCATTTGAGAAACAGAGTGCTCTTTTCGCTCTTGCTATCTCTGACATTGTTTTAATCAACATGTAAGACTGTGAAGAACAATTTATAAACAAGCTTCTCCAGTTTGCTAAAAAGATATGGTTTGAACGTGTTATTTGTGTGTTTACTTATTCTCAATGCTTATGTTTTAGGTGGTGTCACGATATTGGTCGTGAACAAGCTGCTAATAAACCTCTCTTGAAAACTGTCTTTCAGGTAAGTGTTTGTGGTGTATATCTAAAGTATTTACTTACCCTCCCTAAGTTTGAATCTTTGGAGTTGTGTTTGACAGGTTATGATGCGATTGTTTAGTCCACGTAAAACAACAATGCTGTTTGTAATACGAGATAAAACCCGAGTACACACTCTTTTTCTTCCCTTTGTCACTCTCTTTCTTTCATTGCAGATCTGTAACTGTTAAACGGTATGTTCATTGTTTGTTGATATAATTTTGGCAGACACCGTTGGAGAATTTAGAGCCTGTCTTAAGAGAAGATATTCAGAAGGTTGTAGAGAAGTGACTATTAGCTTATCCCAAACTGAAAGGCGGCTGATCGATGGTTTGTTCTTTGTTGTGGCAGATATGGGATTCTGTTCCAAAGCCTGAAGCACACAAGGAAACTCCACTTAGTGAATTCTTCAATGTATGCAATGCTATATAGCTTAAACCTGTTTAGCAAGAATGGTTGTTAAATTTTCAGAAATGTCATGCTGTTTTCTCTGTTAGGTTGAAGTGGTGGCTCTTTCCAGTTACGAGGAGAAGGAAGAACAATTTAGAGAGCAGGTGTGTGAGTGTGTGTGTGTGAGGCCAAGCTTTTAACAGATGCTTGAAATTTATGCTGTGTACCCAAATTGGATTGTATTTCTAAATAGATTTCAATTTTTGTTTTGGAACGTAGGTTGCTAGTTTGCGACAACGGTTCATGCATTCTATTGCACCGGGTGGTCTTGCTGGAGACAGAAGAGGAGTGATCCCAGCCTCAGGTTTTTCATTTAGTGCAGATCAAATCTGGAGAGTCATCAAAGAAAATAAAGATCTTGATCTTCCAGCTCACAAGGTAGCTTACAGTGCTAGCTTAAAACTTTCTTTTTGCTCTCTCTGAACTCATCCTGCCTGCAGGTTATGGTGGCTACTGTGCGGTGTGAGGAAATTTCAAATGAGAAATTTGCAAATTTCATTTCAAATGAGGTAATGTTTCTGCAAATACGAGTTTCATTCTTCTTCATCGTTTTGAAGTTCTTTGTGAGTGTCATACTCACTAACTAACCTTCTTGATTCGTTTTACAGGACTGGCGCAAACTAGATGAAGAGGTGCAAGTTGGTCCAGTTTCTGGTTTTGGAAAGAGGCTTACTTCTATTCTCGGTTCTTGCTTATCTGAGTAAGCACAATTATTTTAATCAAGATACTCGAACTACATAGCTGAATCCCCAATCAATTCGATAAATCAGTAACTTTCTCTGTTAATTTCATCTACCGTCCTTTAGTTATGATGGAGAGGCTACATTCTTCGACGAAGGTGTCAGATCTTCAAAGAGACAGCAGCTTGAAGAAAAGCTACTCCAAGTAAGTATATATGCAGAATGCAGATTTTGGAACAGAATCTAAGTCTTTGCTGTCACACTTAGAGATCGATAATATGGTTTCCTAACATTTATTTATGTTACAGCTAGTGAATCCAGTGTTTCAAGATGTAATGGGACATATAAGATGGGGCATACTTGAAAAATTTAAGTCTTCTTTTGAAAAGGCTTTGAGCGTTGGTGAAGGATTCTCTTCAGCTTCCAGTGATTGGTACAAGACTTGCATGACCGAATTCGATGAAGAGTGTGCAGGTGCCATCATTGAACAAGCCAATTGGGACACAACTAAAGTACGAGAAAAGCTTATCCGTGACATTGAGGCTCATATTTCTTCTGTTCGAGCTTCCAAGTTATCTGAACTTACCAGTCTATACGAGGTAACAGAAAGAGATAAAGAAAGCTTGGGAAAAAATTAGTTTATACTGATTTAGTCTCTAATTTGCAGTCAAAACTTCATGAAGCATTGTCAGATCCAGTTGAAGCTCTGTTGGATGGAGCGAATGATGAAACGTGGAAAACAGTAAAGAAGCTTCATCAACGTGAAACTGAATCTGCTGTTTCTGGACTCAGTAGTGCATTAGCTGGTTTTGACATGGAAGAAGAAGCAAGAGATATAATGGTGAAGAGTCTTCAGGATTATTCAAGAGGTGTGATTGAATCCAAGGCAAAAGAAGAAGCTGGAAGGGTTTTGATGCGTATGAAGGAAAGGTATCTACTGTGCCATCTTTCTTCTGTGCTCAGTGATTTTCAAAACCAGTTTAAAACAATACTTAAGTTTCAAACCTACCTTTTCTTTTTTCAGGTTTGCTACAATTTTCAGCCATGACTCTGATTCAATGCCACGAGTTTGGACTGGAAAAGAGGATATTCGAGCAATTACTAAATCAGCTCGATCTGCTGTACGATTTGTTATTCCTCTTTATGTTTCATTTATAAGGCTTTAGAGAGTCTGAACGCCTTCTTATTGTTTCTTGTCTCAGTCCTTGAAGTTGCTCTCAGTACTGTCTGTAATCCGATTGGGCGATGAAACCGATAACATTGAGAAGATACTAACTCTCACTCTGTTGGATGTAGCTTCTAAAAAAGGCACTATAACATCTGATCCACTAGCTTCAAGCACTTGGGATGAGGTAGATATGACTTTGCTTCAATGTGTTCTAACATGAGTTATGATTCTTGATCTTAACAGATATGGTCTTCTGTAGGTTCCATCATCAAGAACTTTGATCACACCGGTCCAGTGTAAATCTATATGGAGACAGTTCAAGACAGAGACAGAGTATTCAGTCACTCAAGCCATATCAGCACAGGCATGATTTGACTACTTTACTCATAATTTAGCTCTTCACTCTTCTTATGAATATAGACAAATTTTGAAGTGTTTATAAGTAATTCAGGAGGCGAATAAGCGTGGTAATAACTGGCTGCCTCCTCCATGGGCAATTCTTGCATTGATCGTTCTTGGATTCAACGAATTCATGACTCTTCTAAGGTCCATCAAAGCTTAGTATTGATTTCTTCATATTGAATGATGATATGTATACAACATTCTGAAATCTCCTTTCTTCTTAATATAAACAGAAACCCTCTCTATCTCTTTGTGATCTTTGTCGCTTTCCTTCTCGTGAAAGCACTATGGACTCAATTGGATATCCCTGGCGAATTCCGCAATGGTGCAGTAAGTGTTAGCCAATCTTCTCCTTTTTTTTTTATGAATCATGGACTCAAGAAAGATTCAAGAATTCTTGATATTCTTATGAGATTACCACCTATGGTTGATTCAGCTTCCAGGGCTAATATCTATATCCGCAAAGTTTGTTCCTACGGTAATGAACCTTCTCAAGAACCTTGCCACACAAGGTCAAGCGCCTCCTGCATCTAATCCAGAGAACAGTCGTTCAAGCAACAACACTTCTGCAAATGCTTACTCATCAGAAAATCAGTCAGATAACAAAAATTCCTCAAAAAAAGACTAAAGAGTGAAATGACAAAGTATCTTCTTGCTTTTCACAGATTTAATCTCAACTACTTGACGTTTTTTTCTTACCTACTCATGATCAGTCCAAAGTCTGCGTTTTTGGGACCGTTTATACTATGTTTTAGAACTTCTCTTTTAACACACACACAAGTGACTCGAAACTTGTGAATTGATTTGAATTGGCTGAGTATTTTTTTATCCTCTTTTGAAGTAATCAAAAAGAAAAGTTGGAAGAAGTGTAAATAGTGGATGTACATTCTAAAGTAACTAGTTTCACGAGAGAGGAGCAAGCATAAGATAAGAATCCCATGAAAAAAGCGAGCAAAATAATTAATATTTACATTAACTGCTGAATAGAGTAAAAACAGTTTAAAGATATTGAATAAAATATTCAAAATCCAACTCATGAATTTGGTGTGTATTTATTATTATCATTTCTTTATATATCCACCACCTCCAATAATTCTGTCAAATATATGAACTTTATTGATAAATCATCACAACATTTATACACATCATTTTCTTATGGAATTGTGAGATTTTTGGGTATTAACACAAATCTTATGAGACTGATTTTCCCTCCTAAGAAACATTCGTTTGCTAAAGTCGTCATCACTATAATGTGGCTACTCAACTATTAAATGAAAATATTTAGTTATGGTTGTGGTACTGATTTAAAAGTCATGATGCGATGTGACATTTATAATCAACTACCATTCAAATGTTACACATGCGGCAATCAAATAAAACTGAAGGGTTAGTTTTTTGTTAGGTGAAGATAATCAATATAATTAGTAATTTAATCTGCCAATAAATAAAATTAGTTGCCAAAATACATTATAGTTTTTGTGTGTTGGTTAGGTGAAGATAATTAATTGATATAGTTTTAAATATACGGAAGCCTTTTTGATCCAACGGCTATCAAACCTCCTACTTCCAACTGTTTTCATATCGCCATTAATGACTTACACCATATCTCTAAATCAATTTTTTTTTTTTTTTTAATTACACTATAATATGTTCTTTTTACAGCTGGTCCCAAAAGTCAATACAGAATCGTGGAATTACTATCACCATGGTAAAAAATGTGAAAGCAAATTCCTTTTGGTTTTAGTTTCTAAATACATACAAAAATGTTATTTGATTGTGATTGTTATTTGTTAAATTATATATACTTATCATTTGCAAGAAATATTAGGTGAATATTTTACATCAAACAGAGAAATAATTTAATAAATAAGAGAATCACATGTCTTTTTCATTTACTATTTTAGATAAAATGGGACACATCCAAAACCAGATCTAAGTTTAAGTGTAGACCACCAACATCTATTTATTGGTTTATTTTCCGGTATAGTATTTTGATTTGATGTATTTGTGAAAGTAATTCGGTATAAATGATTATATACATGTAACGATATATAGAGACACATGTGGGTGTAATAAATATAGTTGATGTGTTATTTATAGGAGAACGAATCACACAAAACTAGACCATTCATGTAAAGCCACATAAGAAGTTTTAAGCAGAAAAGAAAAATAAAGAAAACAAACATAAGTTTTTTGAGTGTTTCTTTAGTCTCCAATGGCTCTCAAGCTCTTTCTCTTTGCTCTTCTTCTCTGTTTCTCAACTTCTCTCTCCTCCTCTGCTTCTAAAGGTTACGTCTCTCTCTCTATCTCTTTTAAAACAGTTCTCATTACAAAGTTTAACTTACTGTTGTTGAGTGTGAAGTGAACTGTGTTTTATAGTGGATTACTCTGTGTAGTCGTGTTCTGTTTTTCGAAATCAAGCATTTTGTATCCGAACTTGTCTACACATGAGTTTCTCAAAGGAGAAACTCTGTTTCTTGATTCATCATGAACGAATCTGGAGTGCACAGAACACTAAACACTACAGTCTTTTCTGCGCATAACTGTTCTGTTCTGCTCGAGACATTAATGTTCTAGTTACTTCTACCAACTACCCATAATTTGTGTTTTTAAAATAAATCATTTGTCTACTTAAATAGTAATTAAAAGCATTTTGTTTTTGTAGGTGACAACCAGAAATCGGGTTTTAATCCGTATAGATACGCGTTCATCTATAAAGCAAGTACATTCGGATCTTCTGCTTCATCATCATTTTCTTCCAACGGTCGAGATTCTTCCTACGATTACATAATCATCGGAGGTGGAACCGCAGGCTGTCCTCTAGCCGCAACGCTATCGCAGAATTTCAGCGTTCTTGTCTTAGAAAGAGGTGGCGTTCCGTTTACAAACGCAAATGTCTCTCTCCTCAAGAATTTCCACATTGGACTTGCTGACACTTCAGCTTCCTCCGCGTCTCAAATGTTTGTTTCAACTGACGGCGTTTTAAACGCTCGAGCTAGAGTTCTTGGTGGTGGTTCTTGTATTAACGCTGGTTTCTACTCTAGAGCTGATGCTGCGTAAGTTAATTAAAAGATGTTTAGAGTGTTACGTTTTTAAAACGTACTGATTGAGAATGTTGTGTGATTATGGATACTTTGGTGTAGGTTTGTGAAGCGAGCAGGATGGGATGAAAAGCTGGTGAATGAGTCGTATCCATGGGTAGAGAGTGAAATTGTTCATCAGCCTAAGTTGACTTTATGGCAGAAAGCTCTAAGAGATAGTCTTTTAGACATTGGAGTCACGCCTTTCAATGGATTCACTTACGATCATGTCACCGGAACCAAAGTCGGTGGCACTATTTTCGATAGATTTGGCCGTCGTCATACTTCCGCGGAGCTTCTTGCTTACGCTAACCCTGATAAGCTTAGAGTCTTGATTTACGCTACTGTGCAAAAGATTGTCTTTGATACCTCTGGTAAATGTTCGACGAATCTTGTTTTTGTTTTTTAGAAGCTCAAGAAGCTAACATTTTGGTTGTGGATACAGGACCAAGACCTCGAGTAACAGGAGTGATATTCAAAGACGAGAATGGTAATCAACACCAGGCTATTCTCTCGAATAGAGAAGGAAGTGAAGTGATCTTGTCTAGTGGAGCGATTGGGTCACCACAGATGCTTATGTTAAGTGGAATTGGACCTAAGAGCGAGCTTCAGAGACTGAAGATTCCTGTGGTTCTAGAGAATGAGTATGTGGGGAAAGGAATGGCAGATAATCCGATGAACACTATCTTGGTGCCTTCCAAGCAGCCTTTAGAGCAGTCACTTATCCAGACTGTTGGAATCACAAAGATCGGTGTGTATGTTGAAGCCAGTACTGGCTTTGGGCAATCCCCTGAGAGTATTCATACTCACTATGGGATTATGTCCGGAAAGGTAACTTAACTTACTTCTTAGTGTCTTTGTCTTTAAATGTGGTTTAGTGAGGAAGAGAATGGTCTTTTGATTTTGTCTGCAGAATGAACTGTTTTCCACTATTCCAACAAAGCAGAGACGACCAGAAGCAAGACGTGCTTCCATCACAAGTAACAAAGAAATTCACGAAGCTTTCAATGGAAGTTTCATCTTGGAGAAACTAGCTTACCCAATCTCTAGAGGACATTTGAGCTTGATCAACACAAACGTAGACGACAACCCTTCAGTCACCTTCAATTACTTCAGCGACCCGGTGGATCTTCAACGTTGTGTCGAAGCCATTCGTTTGGTTGCCAAAGTGGTGACATCTGAACGCTTCCTGAACTACACGCAGTGCGAGAAGCAAGATGTACACCAGATGCTTAGCTCAAGCGCCAAGGCAAACATCAATCTAAGACCAAAGCAAATGAACGATACTACATCAATGGCTCAGTTCTGTAAAGACACTGTTGTCACAATCTGGCACTACCATGGTGGATGTCTTGTGGGAAAAGTTGTGAGCCCTGACCGCAAAGTTCTCGGTGTCGACAGGCTCAGAGTTATTGATGGCTCAACATTTGACGAGTCTCCTGGAACCAACCCTCAAGCTACTGTCATGATGATGGGAAGGTAAATCGAAATCAATACCAACATAATGAATCAGAGGTTTCCTTTAGATTCCACTGCATAATAGAAGAATTGTCAATCTTTGCAGGTACATGGGAGTCAAGATTCTTCGTGAGAGACTTGGAAACAACGCAGGTGTTTAGTTTGCAGTAGAACGTATTATAGGTTAAGAGGTAAACGAATTGGAAGTATATGGGGTATCTATATGTCTCTCTCTGATTTTGATATTAGATTCATTGAAATATCAAATATAGGATCAGATGGTGTAATCAATTGGGTAACCCTTTCTTGAGAAATTTGCTTTGTTTGCTTGCGTGAAAAGTTAATCATGATTTATGTCTAAATAATAGCTTCAACTTTCTGCCTGACCTGGTTATGTTTTCAGATACATTCTGACAATTTCTCAACCTAAAACCAAACTTATAGTGCACGTATCCTCCTTTTTGATTACCGGTTCTAGTAAACAAAACAAACTAAAATATTACCTGTCCAACTACATTCGATGAGAGCATATTGGTTGTGGCAAGAGACAAGACACTTTGGCTTTGTCAATATTCACTAATAAAAAGTAAAGAAAAACAAAACGTGCTAATACACACAAACCTAAATTTGAATTAGACCTAACTGTGTAAACACTTCATAGACCACAAAAAACCAAAGGAAAAAGAAAACTAGAAGGGACTTAAAACTGACATGGGTATTCCTTCTTAAACTTTACCATGTTAGTTTGCTTTTGCATCTCTAAACACGTTTCGAAGTTTAACACACTTTGTTCATCGTAATCATTGAATCCTTCTTGTTCTAAAGGATATCCATAGTGATAGTTAAGAAGATCTTGCCTTTGAATTTGCTCCTGTTGAGCTATAAAGCGTCGGTACATACCGATTTGCTGATGAACTGAGTTAAGTTCAGCTTCACAACACTCGATATCGCGTCTAAGATCACGTACAATCCTACAAACACCTCCTACTGGATCTAATACACGAGTATTAGCGTGAAAGATGAGATTCTCCATAGCTATATCACGTTGAGATTCATGGACTCTTTGGATTATCTTTGTGATGTTGCTTACTCCGAAAATTCTATGAGCGTTGAGAAAATCTTCTCGCCGTTCCCGTGGGAAATAGGGAGCGAATACACATGTACTTGCGCACTTTTTCCTCTGATATTTGCAAGAAGCACACGCTGTTGTTGAGGAGGAAGAGAGGGCTGAAACAGCCGTCGTGGAACCACCATGAATTTTGGAAAAGGACATGTGAGGAGGGGATATAAGGTGGTTTAGGGTTTCAAAAAGTTTCCGTGAGTTTCTCCTTAAGAGAGGGAAACAGAGAAGAACGTGGAGAGTGTTATGCGGGAGATGTGGAGTTGTGGATAGAAAGCTTTTGGGGAGGTTTGCCTTGAGAGAGATAGGGAGTTCGATTAGGGCAACAAAAAAAATTATTAGTTAAATAAAATACCAACAAATGCAATATTACGTATTAAAAAAAAAAAAAAAAAAATNTATACGATTCGGTTACGAATTAGAATTTGACAGTGACGTGTGCATGTATTTACGAATTAGAATTTGGATAAAATCGAATGTTCTAAGGATTTATCATGTTATTTTTTTTGTTAGGTGGAGTATCTCTATATTATTATTTAATGATCACTTTTAAAATCGGTAAAATATCACATGATATGCCATTAGAACAAATAACAAAT
>OVAU01001108.1:0-16180 GCA_900406315.1 Biscutella laevigata subsp. laevigata
CAAAAGGGTATCTACCAATGGAGGCATAAATTAATAAATAAGACATGAGATTCTTAAATGATTGAGATTACAAAAAATATTATTAAATTAATCCTAAGAACTCCACTTTTAGATACATGAATGTACATGCTCTCTATAGATACTACTTGTAAGCATAAGGGGTTTGTCATGATACCTCCTTATTCTGATATTCGTGCTGCTCGAATGGCTATGCGGTCTTTACAGAACAAGCCATTAAGACGGGGAAAACCGGATATTCAGTTCTTAATTCCTAAGGTTTAATAGGGGTTTATGTCACCGTATTGCTGCCCTCTCTATTGTCACTCAATTGCACTACAAAGAGAACACTTGTAAAACTTTAGCTTCTTTTTTTCTCGTGGAATATCCATTCAGTACCTTCTTTTTTTTATCTGCTTTGCAACATTACGAGAGAAAAAATCATGTGAAATTCTTTAACAAAAAAAAAATCATGTGAAATCCAGTGGCTCACATTTATAATATCCTATTCAAGAGATATTGGAAACTTCACAGGTGCGGTATACTTCGAAAATCAAAATACAAGAGTGGACGACAACACATTTGACATCTCAAGACATGTTGAAAAAATTATATTTTTTAAATTTTAGATAAATTTTGAAAAATGGTTAATGTAGGTGAGATAAAAATGTGCGGATTATTTATAAAGAACAAGATAAAATAAATAGAAAACCATAAATAATATGAATATGAAAAAGTTAAATAACATTTGTAAATAAAATGATGGTTAGAACAATTAATATGTTATAAACATTCAATTTAATATAAATTACTCTATAAAATAATAAGAAAATATAAAATAGAAAAATAGTTCCGCGCATTGCGCGGGTACTCTCCTAGTATTTGATAATTAAGGAAAGAGATCATGGCTGACCTCTATGTCTTTCGTGGTTTTCGAAATTTAAATCCTTCATCTACTCTGTTATTCTTCTAGTTTTATTCATCTGAATTTTATAAGCTTATATGCTTCTGTTTTCCACTTGACTGATTAAATGTAAAAAAAGATATATCTTTTACCATTTAAACTTGGTTGTAGTTATAAAACTAAATTTTTATCCGTGTTATATGTGGGGAAATTTTTTATTTAATATTTATTTATATTAAATTTATGTGGTGATAATTTAAATAAATGATACTTTTCGATAAAGAATATTTGAATCTATTTCTAAAAGTTTAGTATTTCAATAAAACATTTAATTATCTATATAAAAACATAATTTAACTTATTTATTTAGAGCCTAGAAATTATAACGAGATAAATATTGGATTAAAAAATTCTATTTAAAACTCATATGAGTTTATAGTATTAATAATAGTTGTCGATCTATTTGTAATAATTTCCCCTTTTTTACTTGATGTTTTTTAATTTTTTAGTGTTGAAAATATTTTTTTGGTGTGGAAATATATTTACTTATTTATAGAATTCATATATGTCATATGATTACATAGTTTGTGACATTTTCATAAATCGAGTATTTAACAATAAAAAAATCTATAAGATTAAAATAGAATAAATGAAGAGGACAATCTAATGACAAAATGTGATATATTTTAATAAGAAATTAGAGACTTTTTAAAATATATTTTTACTGAATAATTTATGTGTTTTTAGAAAATTTATTTTAATCCAATAGAATATATTGAAAAAATTAAATTTTAATTATTTTAACTAAAGTATCTAATGAAAAATCAAAACTAGACACTCCAATTAATGCAATCCAAATTTAATATTTTTGTTTTATTTCAAAAAATCTATTTTAACCCAATAGAGTATCTTGAAAATAATAAGTTTAAATTACTCTAAGTCTAATATTTTTTAAAAATCAAAAGTACATATTTAATTAATCTAATCGGAATCAAATATTTAAATATTTATTTTTCTTTTGAATATAAATATTTAAATGATTATAACCTAATTTTTTGGTCCAAGAAACAAATTAGATAGTAAAAGAATTTTATAATTTGGATGTTCAATAAATCGAGCTTCCTACTTGCAGTTCAGCATTCAAAACATATTTTCTTATTTATAGGACTGATTCAACTTTTTCTTTTACTTTCCTAAGCGATGTGAGACTCTTGAAAGATACTCTTTAATGAATATTTTATATTCGTTTTTTAAAAATCTATTTTAATCCAATAAGATATACAAAAATAATAAGTTTATATTATTATAAATATGATATTTTCAAAAAATTTAAATTATGTAATTAACTGAATATTTAAATATTTTCTTTTATTTTGAATATAAATACATATATTTAAATTATTATAACATAGTTGCTTGGTTCAAAACACGAATTAGATAAAAAGAATAGTATAATTTGGATGCTGAATAAATCAAGCTTCTTACTTGTAATTAGAAAACATATTTTTTTTAATTATAGGACTGATTCATATTTGCTTTTTACTTTCTTACGCGATGTTAGACTTTTTAAAGATATTTTTATTGAATATTTTATATTGATTTCAAAAAATTTATTTTAATCCAATAAAATATAGTAAAAAAAATTTAAATTATTCTAAGCAAAAAAAAAAATCAAACGGAATTGATTATTTAATTACTTTTTAAAAATCTAAAAATTTAAATTATAATAACATAATTGTTTGGTTCAACAAACAAATTAGATAATAAAACAAATTGTATAATTTGGATGCTAAATAAATCAAGGTTCTCACGTGCAATTCAACATTCAAAATATATTTCTAATTTATAGGATTAATTTTCTTTGTCTTTTACTTTTCAAGCAATATGAGACTTTTAATGATATTTTAACTGATTATTTTATATTATTATAAAAAATCTATTTTAATCCATAAAATCTATTACAAAACTACGTCTAAATTATTCTAAGCATAATAAGTTTTTAAATACCGAAAATGAGTATTTAAATATTTTATTTTTCTTATAAAAATAAATATTAAAATTATTATAACTTAATTGTTTGGTCCAACAAAAAAAAATCAATAACGAAAAGAATTGTATAATTTGGACACTGAATGAATCAAGTCTCCGACTTACAATTCATTCAAAACATATTTGCTTATTTATAGCATTGATTCCTATTTGCCTTTTACTTTTTAAGCGAAATAGGCCTTTAAAGATATTTTTAACTGAATATTTGATATTTGTTTCAAAAAATATATTATAATGCAATAAAATCTATGAAAAATGAAGTTTAAATTATTCTATGCATAATATTTTTTATAAAAACGAAGATAAATATTTAAATATTTTATTTTTATTTTAAATCTAAATATTTAAATTATTAAACCTAATTGTTTTGTCCAAAAAACAAATTAGATATAAAAAAGAATTGTATAATTTAGATACTAAATGAATCAAACCTCCAACTTGCAATTCAACATTAAAAACATATTCGCTTATTTATAAGATTGATTCATATTTACCGTTTACTTTTTAAGCGATGTGAGACTTTTAAAGATACTTTTAAATGAATATTTTATATTCTTTTCAAAAATATATTTTAATCCAATAAAGTCTTTTAAAAATTAAGTTCAAACTATTCTAAGAATAATATTTCTTTTAAAAATGAAATTAAATATTTAAATATTTTATTTTCTTTTGAATCTAAATATTTAAATTATTGTTACCTAATTGTTTGGTCCAGTCTTTTTTTCTCTCTATCTCTCCCCTTACGACTTTTAACCTAGCGCCGCCGTTGATACTCATGTTTTTCTCCTCCGTCGGCGGCCTCCATGGCATCGGTGGAGGAGACCCTCTGTCTTCTCCGTTTGTTTTCTCCTTTTGTTGGCGAGGAGGTTAGTGGTTGGGGTGGGTCACGTCCGATGGTTCCTATTCTCATCGTTGGAGCTTCCATCTTCTCCGGCGGTGAATCTAGGTCCTTGCCGGCGAAACTCTTCGGTTTCGTTCCTCCCAACCCATTTGTCTCCTTCCTCTGTTTGTCGTTTTCGATTTTGTAGCCTCCATGCCTTTGGCTTCTCCGGTAGCTTTGGATCTATCCTCGTGACAACTTGTGGGGCTTGCTCCGGTCCGACTCTCTACTGTCCTACATCTCTTCATCCTCTTCATATGTTCTGTGATGCTCGTCGCCTGGTCTTTCTTAGGGGCGAGATGGGGTTTCTCGCTTTCAGATTGTTAGAGTTTTGATTTGGTGTGATGGAATTGTGGTTTGTTTGTTGGTGTTGTGGTATAGTTCTGTTGGTTGTTGCATAGGGTTCTAGGTAGTCTTCTGCTAGATTTGTTGCTATGGGTGAAGTTGGTTTAGGTCTGGTTTAGGTCTGATTCTTGGACCCGGATTTCACTTCTTTTTGGCCTAGGTTTTGGTTTAGTTGAGACAGTGGTCCCTCTCCGTCGTCATGGTTCTGTCGGCGTGCTATCATAGTTTTCTTATGCCATGGAAACATTTTCGGGTTAAAGCAGGCTTAGTCCTCTGAAGTTTCCGAAGTGCTTCGTTTCTGTCTACTGTTGTTCGTTGGATCAACTCGCTAGCTCGGGTGGAAGAAGATCTACTAGCCTTAGGCGCTCAAGCTCTCTCAATAATCGGCTTTCGTTTGTGGTTCGACTTTACCTCTGTTTCAGCTTTCCATACTAGGCCTTTTGGTAGTCATTAGTGTCCTTTTTCAGGTCTGTGTGTTGTTGTTTTCATTAGTGTTTGTTTATGTCTCGTCCGGGGTTTATTCATGTTAACCGTCGGCTTAGTTTTTCGGGGTTGTGTTTCAGCCGCCGTTTTAGTTTCTTGTTGTTGTATGTTGTTTATTTCGGGTTGTAATCTTCAGTGTTTTGGCACGATATATTTCATCCCATTTTTGCGTGAAAAAAAAAACATAGTTGCTTATTTATAAGATTGATTGATCTTTGTTTTTTACTTTTTAAGAGAAATGAGACTTTTAAATATATTTTAACTGAATATTTTATATTTGTTTTAAAAAATCTATTAAAAATTAATTTTAAATTATTCTAAGCTTAATATATTATTATTTTTGTCAACAAGCTTAATATATTGTTTAAAAACAAAATTAAAATATAAAATATTTCTTTTTCCATTAAATCTAAATATTTAAATTATTTTAACTTAATTACTTGATTACATCTATTTTCTAAGCATAATATATTTAAAAACAAAACAAAACAAATTAAAAATAAAAGTATTTTCATTTTCAATTAAATTTAAATATTTAAATTATTTTAACTTAATTGTTTGATTACATATATTTCTAGTTTTACCTTTAGTAAAAATTACATATATTTCTGATTTTATCTTTACTAAATATTTTTGTTTGTTTTTTAAATTTTTTTTACTAATAGCATATTATATAATATTTAATGATTTCTTACATTACAAAAAAAAAAATATTTAATGATTTAAAAGTTATATTACGAGCTTTGTGACCCTTGTGATATGAGTTTCATTTTCAAATCAGATCACTTAGCCGTGATATAAAATGACAAAAACCTGATGTGAAAACGTATTTTAATCCTTTAGGATTAGCCAATAAAATCCAATCACCCACGGAAAAAAAAAACAATGATATTAGTGCGCAGTTTCAGATAGGATTAGATTATGTTCTTCTGTATTATTAAATAGTCGTGACAGTTGACAAAAAAAATAGTCGTGATGACAGCAATAATAAACTTTTTGCCTTTATATTATAAATACATTTTTCATATGGTAGGTTTATTTTAATATCATATTCACTACGGACTCAAGACAACTTTCTCAACTGATCAATATCAGTTGAAGTCAGAAGGATCAGACGTTGCTTCATCATCCGCTTCAATATTACCTCTATGATATTACCCAGATTGCGCGAAAACGTCTGTTCCATTTTGCTCATGTAGATAGGTCTTTTAACAAAGAGGCGGATAAGTTTGCAAAGGAGTCTCATGTCAATCGTTATTTTTATTTGGTCTCTTGGCTTCCTCTTTAGCTCTCTCTATTTCTGGCTTTTGTAAATTTGAATCTCTGCTTTCTCTATAAAGTTTGATCAGTTAAAAAAAACATTTTTCATATTCTGCATAGTTTATCAAATTAGAAAATTTAAAATGTTCGTCTCCGACCTTGCTTGTTTTCAATCTACGTGATTTGTGAGTTCATCGACCATTATCGAACACAGTTCGTAGCCTACCAAATATTAATATTATAAAACGATGATCAACTCGACTTCTTTTTGCGGGAAGTCTCTGTTTTCTTTAATTTCTGTTTTACTTTATGCATATTTACTTTCTTGTACTTACTTTCTCGCACCTCGCATTTACATTCATCTATTTTACATCCAGCGTCCGCAACCACCGTTGTATTACTCTTTCAACACTTACTTTCCACTATTTATATTTCAACCCTTTATTTTTCAATATTTACTTTAAACAAAATCTTATTTATGCTTATTGTTTATGCTATTCCATATTTCTACATATTCGATTCATCTCTTGAAATATCCTCAATTTTCTTCATGTTATTTCATGGATCAACGATTTGCAAAGGTGGAGAGAGGACAAATCGCTTGGGTGAAGGATCAATGTTATCTTCCTTAGATTTTGTTTGGCTCATTGTAGCATAACTAGGAAGGGGTCATTGGCTTTTCTTTTGAACAATACTTTTTTTTTAAACTTTCCTTTAATTTCAGGGAAGGAGTACAATTTGGATACAAAGTGGAGTCAACAGACCCAGAGTAATTAAAGGAAAGCATCAAGAGGGCGAAATGATACAGGGTTAAAAGGTGGAGGTGCAGGAAGTAGCACTACAAGAAGTTGATGATTTGCTAATGATACTGAAGAATTGAACCACGATTTCAAGTATCGAAGAGATGAGCGAACCTGTCGAAGGAGAATATTTATCAAGAGCCAATAACTTCCTCCTCATTAAAGCTTGAATATCATTAGAGAGAATGGTTTTTCTGCCCATCGATGTAACCTAGAATTTCTCTTGATCCACAATGGATAAACAATAGCCTGAGAAGTAGACAACAAATGACATTAATTTTCAAGGCTGGAGAGGCATGTCTGACTCAGTCTACAATATCGGAAAGAGCTCGAGGAGGGTGAACTGATGGGTGATCAAAGAAGCAAGACCAAATATGCTTAAAAAATTCATAGTCAAAGAACATATGAGATTTTGATTCATTGTCAGACTGACAAATGAGGCATTCAGGTTGAAGTGGGATTCCCCAACGAAGAAGACGATCGCGGGTGGGAAGCCTGTAACATCCCCGAACTGGGCCTTAGGCCGAAAACATCAGTTTTGGACGAGGGATCCAGGTTTTGGTCGAGCAGGAAGGGTTTTGGCCGAGGGATTCATGAAATGGCCGAGCAGTATCAGTTTTGATCGGACATAATCAGTTTTCGTCGAACTGATTCAGTTTTCATCGAGTCAAATCAGTTTTGATTGAGGAAAATTAGACTTGGATGAATCAGGAAGAATCTTGGCCGAGCCAAGGCTAAATTGATCGAACACTTGGGGAAAATCAAGGAAAAATAAAGCAAGTCATTTCATTAAAATGACTTAGTGACTTAGTGACTTAGTGACTACTCAGACACACTCAATGTACTGTGGTGGCAGATTGGAAAATGTCACTAAACCTCTATAGGGGGTGGGTACTCTTGGGTGACTGAAGGTTCCGATGGCTTGGCTTGGATAGCTCATGTGCGCGTTCTACCCACCCCAAACATGGATAAACCATGTGATGCCGAGCAAAGCAAGGATCTAAGAACTTCGAAAGATCTAGATCCAAGAACTCCGAAAGATCAAGATCAAAGTGGGAAAAATACTAGGATTGATTTATCTTGGGTTAATCCGAGTTGGGATGATCGAGGCATCATGATAGGAAGGCAGGAACAATGTCGGAGATCCATTTAATCGAGCTAAAATCATTCATGACTTGAAGAACTAAGTGAATCAAGCTAAGTGCAGTTGGATGATCAAAGTGATCGAGCTGGATTAGTTAGACCAGTCAAGATGCTAGCTCAACCAACTGAATCGAGTGAGTTACTAGCTCGGCCAGCTGGAGCAGTTGAGACACTAGTTCAGTCAGCTGAAACTTGGCCAAATGGAATCAAAGTGTGTCACACGCTTGAAGCGTGCGAGAACAGTTATGGACGGTTTGGATAAGAAGGATACGCGTCCAAAACTGTTATGAGCAGTTAAGGATGGCGGTTGAGACGGTTTCTTGGGCAAACACGCATAAGAATGAGAATGAAGTGATTTTTGTCATTCTCACGCGAACTAGAAACTCTTACTCACTGAAACTAACAAACAAATGCATTCAAAGACAGAGAGACCGAAGAAGAACGATCGGCTAAGTCTTGACAGAATCGATCGGGAAGGATCGAAGCATTCTCAACATCATCAAGCGGACATTCCAAGAACTCGAATCTGTTTGACAAGGTGAGTGCGTGACCGATGCTAAGGCTCAGATTCAGGCTATCTAGACTGAATTCATGCTTGATTCCTTCTTCTCGATTGATTGCATTGTTCGATTGCTTGTCATCATTATACTTCATTTTCTACATTGTGGCTTGGTTTGATTCGGATAGTCATGGCCGAATGGTGGTTATCAGATCAGTCATAGTGAAAGGAATCGAGGAAAACTCGATAGAAACCTTACTGGATTGCGATAAGCCAACCAAAGGCATGATCTATCACGTCTTGGACCAAGGGTTGAATCGGTTAAGCCAATGATCAAGTAAATGGGATAATTGGGGCGATCGCATTCACTAAGTATTGTCAATACTTATGCCTCTTTGATTTCAGGAATAGATGGTGTTCGTGGGAAGGAAAAGGCTTAGGCGTGCGGGACTGAAGACTTAGGACCGATGGATGGTGGAATGGATCGGGTAGCTAGGATCATTAAACTTGTAATAGCCTATAGCGAACTTTATCAAGTTGTAATGAATTATTTGTTATATAAATAAAGCACTCGTTTCCTTAAGAATCTCTAAATTTACTTACTGTATTGTATTGAATCACATAATTGAATGGATCGAACTTAAGCATGAACCATTAAGTCGAATTGTCTTGGTGGTTTGGATGGAATGACCTCATCGAATTTAGAATCCGGGATAGGGCATTTCAAGTTGGTATCAGAGCATGCTTGATCCTAGGACAGTTAAGTGTTGGGTTTTGGGGACACCATCCATCCGGTCGAAGTCTCGCGCCTAGAATTTTTCCTGATTGTTTATTGATGTGGTTCAGGAAAAATCTAACCTTTGTTGATCTTGTAGATGGGAAAAAGTACTAGGACAACAAAGAGTGCCGGGAAATCTAAGAATGATAAGGCAATTGGCGAAGGCCAAGGTGCGATGGAACATGCCAACAATCAGCCAATCCTAACCGGACCTGTGGTTGAGACGGAACAGGTGATTCCGCCTGCACGAACACTTACTGTGCAAAACGTGCAAGTTCAGGCTGTGGTAGATGGGGAGGATGTGGCTGAGTCATCGACTGCCGCTCAGCCTTCAAATCCCGCAATTGGCGGAGCAGATGATGCCTTAAAAACCGTGAATCAAACTGATTTGGTACCATCGGCTCGGGAACAATGGGACACGCTGCGGCAAGTCATGGCTCTGTTGGCTGTGCTGACAAGCGTTCTTGCACCAAATCATGTGGTGCAAGGGACTGGGAACCAGACTAGGACTGATCATCCTGCTGGAAACCCTTTGGGTGATAACCCGGTAGTGGGATGTTGGCAGATAATCCGGAAGTTGTGGAAATTCAGCTACCAACACAATAGTCTACTAGGAAGAAAGTAGATTACCTAAGTGTGTTGGAACACATGTCAAGGCTTGGAACAAGAACTTTTATGGGATGTTCCGATCCAATTGAGGCAGACGAGTGGAAGAGATGTCTGGTGAGGAACTTTAGCTTCACTCGTTGCCCTGAAGATTACATAAAGGACATTGTTGTTCATTTTTTGGATGGGGACGCCCATAATTGGTGGCTTACTATCGAAAAACGCAGGGGTGATGAACTTATTAACTTTGCGGCTTTTTATGATGAGTTCAACAAGAAGTTTTTTCCACCATAAGCATGGGATCGGTTGGAATGTTCGTTCCTGGATCTGGTACAAGGGGAAAAATCAGTATGAGAGTATGAGGAAGAATTCAATCGCTTAAGGCGATATGTGGGACGTGAGCTCGAGGATGCACAGGCTCAGGTTCGTCGGTTCACTGAGGGTTGAGAATTGAAATCCGTAACCATTGCTTAGTTCGCACCTTCAACTCTATTTGAACTGGTTGAAAGGGCTGTTATGATTGAGATGGGGATCGAGGAGAAAAATCAGTTGAAACGGGACAAGTATCACTCTCGACCTAACACTTCCCATAAGTCTGGTGAAAAGAAACGAAAGTGGGAAAAAGTTGAAAGTACTAGCAAGTTCGATGGTAAGAGGCTTGAGTGCGGAACATGTGAAAAAAGGCACGGGGGCAAGTGCTAGAAATCTATGGGTGCATGTGCTCGTTGTGGGAGCAAGGAGCATGGGATTCAGAATTGTCCGAGGAAGGATCAGGGAGTCAAGATAACTAGTGATGAAGCCAGAACCTGTTACCATTGCGGCAAGATTGGGCATTTCAAAAGAGAATGTCCAAAGTTGCTAGTGGAAAGACAGATGGATCAAAGGCAAAACCGCGGAACAAATGATGGGCATCCTGCAGCCAAAAGGAAAACTACAACACCGCAAGTTTATGAGTTGTCGAAAGATTATGCGGAACCCGGCACCTTCACTGCGATCACTGGTATGCCCTGACCCATTCTTTTCAATCCTGGGTGCCTTAATTCATGCATTGCATAGTACTCTTAACACTCTAGATGAATGTGTAGGGACCCTAAACATTGGTGGTGTCATGGCACACACTTTGTTTGACTCAGGGGCTACACATAGTTTTATGAGCCTTGAATGGGTTAAAGCGGGCGGGTTCGAGAAAGAACCTATGAATGAAAACGGAATAGTGAAGGCTGCAGGTGGTCAGATTATGCCTTCACTAGGTACGCTGAAAGAAATTTCAGTAGAGATGGAGAAGGTGGAAATGCCAACGGACTTAGTCATCATTCAACTTAAGAATCATGATGTGATTTTGGGTATGGATTGGCTAGGAAAGTATAAGACGAATCTGGAATGCCATCGAGGGAGGATAAGATTCGGGAATGGGGATAATCTTCTCAAATTCGAAGGGATTCGACCGACTTCAGGGAGTTTGGTTGTCTCGGCCATTCAGGCTGAACAAATGTTAGCCAAAGGATGTGAAGCCTACTTGGCTATAATCAACACCACGAAAGTCGGAAAGGATGCAGAGATAAAGGATATACCCGTAGTAAGGGAAGATGTGTTCCAGTCCTTGGTGGGAATTCCGCCGGATCGATCGAATCTGTTCACCATTGAATTGGAACCACGACTCCGGTATCCAAGGCTCCATATTGAATGGCACCAGCTGAAATGGCCGAGCTTAAGAAATAATTAGAAGAATTGTTGGAGAAGGGATTTGTCAGATCGAGTTGTCCATGGGGAGCTTCGGTTCTGTTTGTGAAGAAAAGGGATGAAAGCTTCAGGCTCTTCATTGAATATCGAGGATTGAATTGTGTGACAGTCAAGAAAAAATACCCATTACCTCGAATTGATGAGTTTTTGGACCAACTCCGAGGGGCAACTTGGTTTTCGAAGATTTACTTGGCATCTGAGTATCATCAGATTCCAATCGATCCAACTGATATCCGAAAGACGGCTTTCAGGACGAGATATGGCCACTATGAATTCGTGGTGATGCCTTTCAGATTGACTAATGCCCCAACAACCTTCATGAAGATGATGAATGGACTGTTTCGGGATTGTTTTGACGAGTTTGTGATCATCTTCATAGATGACAATCTGGTTTATTCAAAGGATCCAAAAAACGCATCAAGGTCACTTACGGATTGTGCTAGAAAGGCTAAGAGAACATAGACTGTTTGCTAAATTGAGCAAGTGTAGTTTCTGGCAAAATTCGATTGGGTTCTTGGGACACATCGTGTCAGAACAAGGGGTGTCACTCGATCCAGAAAAGATTAAGGCTATAAAGGAATGACCAAGACCTAGAAACGCGACTGATATAAGGAGTTTTCTCGGTTTGGCTGGGTATTACCGAATATTTGTAAAGAGATTTGCAAGTATGGCTCAGTCAATGATTAAACTGACCGGTAAGGATACTAAGTTTGAATGGAAGTCGAAGTGTGAAGAAAACTTCCTAAAGTTAAAGGAAAAGCTCACTAGTGCGCCAATTTTGGCAGAATCGGATGCAAGTAAACCATATGTGGTTTACACTGATTCATCGATCACTGGATTGGGTTGTGTTCTGATGTAAAAGAGAAGCGTGATTGCATATGTGTCCAGACAGTTAAGGAAACATGAAGGAAACTATCCAACACATGACTTAGAGATGGCGGCGGTAGTATTTGCACTCAAGATATGACGTTCATACATTTACGGTGCAAAAGTGCAAATCTAGACCGATCATAAGAGCTTAAAGTATATTTTTACTCAGCCCGAGTTGAACTTGAGGCATAGACGTTGGATGGAGCTAGTGGCTGACTATGACCTGGATATAGCTTACCATCCGGGAAAGGGTAATCTGGTGGTTGATGCCTTGAGTAGAAGGCGGTCTGATGTTGCAGCGGAAAAGAATATGGAATAGGTGATTGGCATGATCCATGTGTTGCACCTAAGTGCAATCACGAATGAAGTGGAACCATTGAGATTAGGGGCAGCGGATCAGGCTGATTTGTTTACTCGGATAAAGACTGCCCAGGACAGTGACGTGAATCTGAACAAGGCAGTGGAGAACCAAAACTCGGAATATAAAACGAGTAATAATGGGACCATCGTTGTGAATGGAAGGGTCTGTGTACCGAACAATAGAGAGCTAAAGGAATAAATCCTTAATGAGGCTCATCAGTACGAATTCTCGATTCATCCAGAAATGAACAAGATGTATTGTGATCTGAAAATATATTATCATTGGACTGGGATGAAGCGGGATGTGGTTGAATGGATTACCAGATGTTTAACATGTCAACTTGTCAAAGCAGAACATCAAGTTCCGAGTGGATTGTTGCAAAACCTACCAATTCCCGAATGGAAATGGGATCATGTGACTATGGATTTTGTCACAGGTTTTCCGAGGAGTCGGACTGGAAAGGATGCGGTTTGGGTGGTCGTGGATAGACTAACAAAGTCGGCTGACTTTGTGTGTATCAAGAAAACAGATGGTGTCGAAAAGATTGCGGAAAGGTACATAGAAGAGATAGTGCGACTGCATGGTGTTCCAGTTAGCATTATCTTAGACCGAGACTCAAGATTCACCTCGCATTACTGGAAGGCATTCCAAAAAGCATTGAGAACGCGGGTAAATATGAGTACGGCCTATCATCCACAAACAGATGGGTAATCGGAACGTACGATCCAGACTTTGGAAGACATGTTGAGATCTTGTGTCTTGGATTGGGGTGGTTCTTGGGAGATGTACTTACCTTTGGCCGAGTTTGCCTACAATAATAGCTTTCACACTAGCATTGAAATGTCTCCTTATGAAGCCTTATATGGACAACCTTGCCGAACACCACTATGCTGGACCCAAGTGGGGGAGCGCAGTCTGATTGGGCCAGACATAGTGGATGAAACAACTGAAAGAATTCGGTTCCTGAAAGTAAAAATTAAATAGGCTCAAGATAGACAAAAGATTTATGCTGATAAGCGCCGAAAAAAATTGAGTATGAAGTAGGTGAATTGGTCTACTTGAAGTTAATCACGTTCAAGGGAAGAACAAGAACTTCAAGGAATGGAAAGTTGGATCCAAAGTATATTGGACCACTTCCGATTCTGGAGCGAGTTGGGGCAGTTGCATATAAGTTGGAATTGCCACCAGAAATGGATGTGTTCCATAATGTGTTTCATGTTTCCCAACTCCGAATGGGCTTAAGTGGAAAAGAGATAGTTATTTCCGAAGTTCCCAAAGAACTTAAAGAAAACTTAACTCTTGAGGCAAAACCACTAACGATCATTGACCATTTGATGAAGAATACCAGAAAGTCTGAGGTTAAGTTTATAAAGGTGGTTTGGGAATGCAATGAAATTGAATCAGTCACTTGGGAAACACAGAAAATCGAATGAAGGCTGAATTTTCTAAGTGGTTTGAGCAACAAAACGATGAAGAAATGACTTAGTCGAATTCGGGGGCGAATCCATTCTAAGTGGGGGAGACTTGTAACATCCCCGAACCAGGCCTTAGGCCGAAAACATCAGTTTTGGACGAGGGATCCAGGTTTTGGCCGAGCAGGAAGGGTTTTGGCCGAGAGATTCATGAAATGGCCGAGAAATATCAGTTTTGATCGGACATAATCAGTTTTCGTCGAACCGATTCAGTTTTCATTGAGTCAAATCAGTTTTGATCGAGGAAAATCAGACTTGGACGGTTCAGGAAGGATCTTGGCCGAGCCAAGGCTAAATTGATCGAACACTTGGGGAAAATCAAGGAAAAATAAACTACATCATTTTATTAAAATGACTTAGTGACTACTCAGACACACCCAATGTACTATGGTGGCAGATTGGAAAATGTCACTAAACCTCTACAGGTGGTGGGTACTCTTAGGTGACTGAAGGTTCCGATGGCTTGGCTTGGATAGCTCGTGTGCGCGTTCTACCCACCCCAAACATGGATAAACCATGTGATGCCGAGCCAAGCAAGTATCTAAGAACTTTGAAAGATCTAGATCTAAGAACTCCGAAAGTTCAAGATCAAAGTGGGAAAAAAATTACTAGGATCGTTTTATCTTGGGTTAATCCGAGTTGAGATGATCAAGGCATCGCGTTGGGAAGGCAGGAACAATGCCGAAGATCCATTTGCTCGAGCAAAAATCATTCATGACCGGAAGAACTAAGTGAATCGAGCTAAGTGCAATTGGATGATCAAAGTGATCGAGTTGGATTAGCTAGACCAGTCAAGATGCTAGCTCAGCCAGCTGAATCGAGTGAGTTACTAGCTCGGCCAGTTGGAGTAGTTGAGACACTAGTTCAGTCAGCTGAAACTCAGCTAAATGGCATCAAAGTGTGTCACACGCTTGAAGCGTGCGAGAACGGTTATGGACGGTTTTGGATAAGAAGGATATGCGTCCAAAACGGTTATGGGCAGTTAAGGATGGCGGTTGAGACGGTTTCTTGGGCAAACATGCATAAGAATGAGACTGAATTGATTTTTGTCATTCTCACGCGAACTAGAAACTCTTACTCACTGAAACTAACAAACAAAGGCATTCAAAGACAGAGAGACCGAAGAAGAACGATCGACTAAGTCTTGACGGAATCGATCGGGAAGGATCGAAGCATTCTCAGCATCATCAAGCAAACATTCTAAGAACTCGAATCCGTTTGACAAGGTGAGTGCGTGATCGATGCTAAGGCTCAAATTCAGGCTATCTAGACTAAATTCATGCTTGATTCCTTCTTCTCGATTGATTGCTTGTCATCATCATACTTCATGTTCGATTTCTTGTCATCATCATACTTCATTTTCTGCATTATGGCTTGGTTTGATTCGGATAGTCATGGTCGAATGGTGGTTATCAGATCAGTCATAGTGAAGGAATCGAGGAAAACTCGATAGAAACCTTACTGGGTTGCGATAAGCCAACCAAAGGCATGATCTACCACGTCTTGGACCAAGGGTTGAATCAGTTAAGCCAATGATCAAGTAAATGGGATAATTGGGGCGGTCGCATTCACTAAGTATGGTCAATACTTACGCCTCTTTGATTTCAGGAATAGATGGTGATCATGGGAAGGAAAAGGCTTAGGCGTGCGGGACTGAAGACTTAGGATCGATGGATGGTGGAATGGATTGGGTAGCTAGGATCATTAAACTTGTAATAGCCTATATCGAACTTTATCAAGTTGTAATGAATCCTTTGTTATATAAATAAAACACTTGTTTCCTTAAAAATCTCTAAATTTACTTACTTGTCTAGTTTTGAATCATATAATTGAATTAAGGATTGAACTTAAGCATGAACCATTAAGTCGAATTGTCTTGGTGGTTTGGATGGAATAACCTTATCGGATTTAGAATCTGGGATAGGGCGTTTCATAGTCTATCACGCATTAGATGTTGGACCAAATTATGTGAAGAGAAATTGATTAAGCCCAT
>OVAU01001109.1:0-16172 GCA_900406315.1 Biscutella laevigata subsp. laevigata
ACGATCCATCCATCATCACCACACCAAAATCCAATTCATCATGGTTCTTGACTAAAGAAGAGATTTCTTCTTTTGCAGCGATCTCCCATGATTTTCAGTCTTTGTCTTTCATAGCCTCTGAGTAATCATTTGGCTTAGATCCCTTACCATCAATAGTAGCAAAGAAAGCATGCATAACATCCTCTGTACCTTCTTTGAACCTTAAAGGAACTTTTATTTGCCTTCTTACTCTGTCCTTGGCTAAAAGATAATCATTTAAACTGGGAGACTGTCAACCTCTTTCCATATTCTGTTGAGCTTCAAAGCTTTGAGTCTCTAAGTCTGAAACTGACTCATATCCTTTTACTTCAAGCTCCACCCCTTATGTACTTTCTGCAGCACCTAACGACTTTCCTTTACCTGGATCCCTTGAATTGAACAGTTTACCTTCTCTGAATATTACATTTCTACTGATGGTTGTCTTCTCATCATAATAAGCCAAAACTTGTATCCTTTTTACCCCTTCAGGATAACCAATGAATACACCCAGTTTGGCTCGGGGATTCAATTTGCCATCATATGTATGAATGTATATGAGACTCCCAAATCTTTTCAAATAAGAATAGTCAGGTTTCTTACCATACCAAATTTCATCAGGTATACTACAATCCATAACTGTTGAAGATGTTTTGTTGATGATGTGAACTGCAGTGTTTGCAGCCTCAACCCAAAATTCTTTGGCAAACCAAAATCACTATGCATACTTCTCACCTTCTCCATAATAGTCATATTCATGCGCTCAGCAACACCATTCTGTTGAAGTGTGTACGCAATTGACTTGTGCCTGATTATGCCACTCTCTCTACACATCTCATCAAACTGATGATTACAAAACTCCAATCCATTATCTGTCCCGAGCTTCTTAATCTTCCTTTCTGTTTGGTTTTCAATCATAATTCTCCATTCATTGAACTTGCAGAATGCTTTGTCTTTTCCTTTTAAAAACGAATTCATACCTTCCTTCTGTGATCATCAATGATATTCAGAAAATATTGGCAGCCACCAAACGACTTTGGAACATAAAAGGACCCCCATAAATCTGAATGTAAGTAATCAAGAGGATTCTCTGAGGTATGCTTCCCGTGTTGAACTTCAGCTTGTGAGCTTTTCCAAAAACACAGTCTTCACATAAGTCAAACTTTGAGACTTTCTTCTTGTCTAACAGACCCTTTTTGAATAGCAAATCGATTCCTCTTTGACTCATATGACCAAGCTTGCTATGCCATAAGTAAGAGTCATTTGTATGAACATGATTCACATGAATACCAGTTGAAGATTCTACTCCTTTTCTAATACAAAATACAAGCCTTCGTTCCTTTTTCCTTGAAACAGAACCTTATCATTTCTTGTAATGCTCAAAATGCAATTCTCATAACCAAATTTGCATCCAATCTCTTCTAGAGCTCCAAGTGAGATCAGGTTCCTTTTAACCTTTGGTATATATATGACCTGAGACAAAATAACTTTAGAACCATCAGGGTTCACAATTTTTACAGATCATATACCATCAACTTGAGACTCAATATCATTAGCCATCCGTACTTTTCCAAAAGCCTTTTCATCCAATGCACAAACCATTCTCTACGCCAGCACATATGGTAAGTACATCTGGAATCAATAATCCATTTAGACTCAAGATCATCAAGAGTAATGTGCAACATTTCACCAATATGAAGCATATCAAAACTGACATTATTACCATTCACCAGAGCCAATTATCCTCTTTGATTTTAGTTGCTTGAATCACCAATCCTCATTGGACATTGCAACTTGAAATGCCCCTGCTACCACATTTCCAACAGACCTTCTTCTTATGTTTGGTCTTTCCTTTTCCATTCGGTTTCGTTGAATTTGTAGGTTTCTTTCCTTCAAACTTAGGCTTTCCTTTTACAATGGAGGCTTTCTGTAATACTTCTTGCTTCCTTTTGAGAAGCATTCTCTAGCTCCTTTGATTTGATTGTAGTGGTTACTTCTAACATTGTCAACGTCTTATGATTGTACTTTATAATATCCCTTAATCTATCAAATTGACGCGGTAAAGCCATCATTAAGAGAATTGCTTGATCTTCATCCTGAACCGTGACTTTAGCATTCTCAAGATCTGCTATGAATTTTCAAGAAATCATCAACATTCTTCTCAATGGACTGAGCTGGATTCATCTTGTAACCGAAGAGTTCTTGCTTGAGATAGATCCTGCTCGTAAGAGACTTGGCCATGTACAAATCATCAAGTATATTGAACATACCAATCGCAGTCTTCTCCTTAATGATCTTCCTTAGAACGTTATCACCAACGCTCAATATGATCGTACTCCGAGCTTTCCTTCTTTTCTCGCTAGTAGCCTTCTCTTCAGATATACCAAGGACTTCTTCTTTCTTATCAAAATCAGCCGAGTTTGATTCATCTACTTTCTCTTCTAAGGCTTCATATAAACCTAAGATTTCAAGATGAGCAATCAACTTTTCTTTCCAGAGCATGTAATCACCTGATCCATTAAACTTCTCAACTTCGATCTTTGCAGAAGACATTGCGAACGATCTTCGAATTCTCAGAACCTTGCTCTAATACCACTTGTAGTAAACAAACATCAAGTCTCCGAAGAAACTCAACCAAGGTTTAATCGAAACTCCGAACACAAACTAAGAGAGTCGAGATGAATCAGATGAGCAAAGCAATAGAGAAACAGAACCGATGAGAAAAAACAAAAAAAAGAGAGCAGAAACGAAAGAACACACAAGATTTAACGTGTTCATCCTCCACTACCAATGCGTTAGCAGCTTACTCACGCCGGGATCTTTCCCGGAAATCCACTACTCCGATCAAGTTACAACAATGAAGCAGATTACAGAGCACACATAACTCTCTTCTCTCTCACTCTGTTAGAAAGTCAAAAACGAATCAACCTTCAAAGCGGAAAGAAAGTGAGCTTATAAAGATGCTCTACAACTCGCATCGATGAACAAGAATCCGTTATAACGGCCAAAACAGACATTCCTTTTAGAACGTCTTCCTTGAGCTAAACCAGAGTTAACCATGAGCTAAATCGAAGACATTGATTTTGAACTTGAACCTGTTACAATCATTAGACTGGAATCAATCTGACTCGAACCAATGGAATACTTAGATCATTTTAACATGAATATTTACTAGGCATGGGCAAAAAACCCATACCCGATTACCAACCCGAAACCTACCCGAAAAACCCGGGTTCAGATCCAGATTTAAAATGTTGATAAAACCGAATGGGCCGGAATCTATTGGTAAATGAGACTTTGGTTTGGGCCGAGTTTAATTCGAAAACCATTTGGGTACCCGATAACCCGACTTGATAACAATACATGTGAGTTATTATCTTATGTTTGGATTTCAATTTCTCATATTTGGATTTCAGTTTCTAATGTTATTGAGTACTTTTCAATATTATAATTTGAATGGGTCTTTGATACTTGCTTTGTATTTTGTCTACTAGTTTGGTTTTTTCAAGGTTTAGGTTGGAAAACCCGAAACACTAGTGGTCCCGAACTGATCCGAAAGTTGTTAAAACCCCATTTGGGTGCAATATCAAGGTAAACCGCCCCCCCCCCCCCCCCCGAAAAAACCGACTCAAAACCGAACTTTTTTTATAACCCGATTGGGCTACAATATTCCCTTAGTAATTTCGACCCGAAAACCGATTGGGTTCACCCGAATGGACGCCCGAACGCCCAGACCTAATATTTACAATTTGTATGTTAGATTTGATTCATATCCTCTCCAATTTGGTTTCCGTTTAGATTTCCAAAAATATCCAATCAAATCATTTTGAATTCGGTTCAAATTCTTATATTTTAAAACTAAAAACTACTTGAAATATTAATAAACCTACAAATTCAAACTACAGTCAAATAAAATATATTAATATACCTATATTAATTAACAATGTTAGAAAATATGAAAATTAAATATTAATTTTTAAATTGCATGTTCAAAAATGTTAAATTTTTGAAAATCAAATTTCAAACATTCTAAAATATGTTAAACATCTGAAACTGCAATTAATAATTGTATGATTAACTCTCATTTTCTGTAGAACAACTTATTTTATAATAATTAAATAGAACTGATCTTGCGTTCAACACGAATATTTTTTTGTTTTGAAGATGAAATATATAGTATCTAAATTTTACATGATTTATGTTTTGATTTGGAAATTTAGGATTGATATTAGTTTTAAAATATTGTTAAGATTCATATTAGTTTAAAAATATGGTTATATTGGTGAAATTTATAATGGCATAAATCATAGATTTTAAATATTATTTTATTTAATATAGATAAATTCAATCTACTTAAAATTGCTAATAAATAATTTATGTTCTTTAAAATTTAATGATTGTAAAATATTATTTAAACTAAGTGATTTGTAATTTGTTGTAACAAATATCGAGTGAAAATAATAAATAATAATTTGATTAAATCGTAATCATTATGTAAATTATTACATAATAAAGTATATTCCTATATATTTTTAAAAAATCTTGATATACAAAAAAATATTATAAAATTATTAAATCCTAATTAAAAATTAAATAACAAAAGATATTTCTAGGGATATTTTTTTAAAAAAGTTGTGATTTATTATTGTAATGAAATAATACTGTTGTAATGAAATATTTGATATGCCTAGTCTTCCTATGAATTAAAGTAATGTAGTATATATATCAAGTTCATCATTTTCAAGTCGAGTGCTTTGTTCAAACGTATTCAAGATGACTACTTCTTTGTAAGGAAGTGCAGCAACTACTTGAGGAATTTTGGATATCATGCCCCACGAATTAGTTGCCAAACCCCCAACTTTTGAACGAACTTTTTAGAAATCCATCTTGAAAAGGAACTACTGAAATTGTTTTATAACAATGCACACAAACCATATGATAAGTCAATGAATTTTGTGAACTGCCTGGAGATATGTCTTCAGGGTGAAGATGAGAAACGATGGACGGAAAAGACCTTGTAAAATAATAGCGAATGTTAAAACAAATTATGGTTTATAAAGAAATATCAGTAGCCATTGATATCCTTCAGGAGAAAGAGTCACATAGAGGTCATAAGACCTCATCTACAATAAGATCTCGACTACTTGAATCAACAGAAACTGCAAAATATCTCTACTCTTCCATGGCTCGAGTCTTCAGACCTTCCAATCACTTTGCTTTCAACCTGTAATGTATCTAAAGAAGAAAGAATCTTGAGGACCAGAAATCGATGATTACTGAAATTATATGGATCATTACTCAGATCCGGGCTTCCGTTTACTCGAGTGCAAAATACACACTTCCAAACCCAAAAGACTCCTCTTTTAGAAGAGCTAAGCAGATTGATCGATCAACCTTCAGAACAGAACCTGATCATCCCTTGTTCAGAAAATACACCTCATCCATCAATGTTCTGTAATTTCTCTCACCCATCACCGGATCCATTTTCTTCCATTTCTCAAGCAGCTCAATAGCTTCATTCCCTCTTCCGTCTCTACACAACTCCACCAAAACTGTATTATAAGTCAACATATCCGGAGACATTGAATTCGCCAACATATCATACACAACCTCGACCGCTTCATTCAGTCTCCTTTCCATGGCGAGACTGCAAATCAAAACCATATAACAACTCCCACTAGGAGGAACCATACCTTTAGTCCTCATTTCCTTGTAAAATCCTAAACCCTGTTCAATCCTTCCTTTCTCACAAAGCCCTTTCGTTAAGTAACTATAAGTATAAGCATTTGGCTCAGAGCCATATAGAGGCATCTCACGAAATACCCTTATAGCTTCATCTACCTCAAGACACTTAGCATAAGCTTTGATTATCATATTCAACACAAACGTATCTGGAATCACTCCACTCGATTTCATCTGCTTAGTGAGCGATCTAACGGCGTGAAGATACACATAACAAACATTCAATTTGTTGAATCTCTTGAGCAATGAGCTTAGAAGCAGAGTATAGGTTTCAATGTCAGGTTTTGAGTTATCTGATCGAAGCATCTTGTTATAAACATCGAAAGCTCGATTGAAAAGAAACTTACGACCACAGCAGAATCTGATGATGGAATTGTAAAGAGGAACACTCATCTCGCACGCGCCGGCGATGACTTCTTCTATTAGCGTTTCGACGAATTTGTTACGTTTTCCGTTGATTGCTTGTTTGATCATAGTGTGGTAAGCTTCGTGATTGTGTTTGTAGCCTCGTTGTTGAGCTGTCCAACGGAAGATGTCGAGGGCTAGATCCGGGTCGGATTGTGCCCGTAACGCGGCGACTACATCGGAGTGAGTGAAGCCTGGTTTTAGATTTTGGATCCATGTTTCGAATTGGGTTTCTAGTGGAGTTCTGGTCCGAGTTCGGGAAGGGGAGGTTTGCGATTCTGGTGAGTTTGACGGAGATGAGACGGAAGAGAAATATAGAGATAGGTGATTCACGGTGGAGCAATGGTAAGGCGGAGAAATATTCTGGGAGCGTTTTGCGGGGAAGAGGAAGATGAGGCGGCGGAAGGTCGCCGACATCGTAAAAAGGCGGAGCAATGAGTCGATATTGTAGCTTCTAGTTGCTTAGGGAAACTATTGTCTTGTCTGGTGTAGTTAATTAGTCCTCGGATAATGAGATCGGATACAAGTTTGGATTTTCGGATCTTAGATTTTTCGGATATGAGATTTAAGATCCATATAAGATCTGAATCAATATCAATTATGATTAGGTCAGATCTGATATCGGATATTGTTGTTGAATATGAAAAATATTCGAGTTTTTCCGGATAAATTCGGATCACATAAGGATTGGATAATTGGCCGTGTTTAATAAAATGTATTCGAAATAAAGAAAAATTCGAAGAACCGAGATTAAAAAAAATCCAAAAAATCCGAAAAAATCTGAAAACTCAAGAAAATCCGAAAAATCCAGAAAATCCAGAAAATCCAGAAAATCCAGAAAAATCCAAAAAATCTGAAAAATCCAAAAGTTCCAAAAAATCTGAATATTTTGATTTTGCAAACGTTTATGTTGGTTATGCAAATAATTTCAGATATTCATGGATATCTGGTTTTTTATTCGATCCGATCTTATATCCATGGATTTCTAATTCGTGATCTGTTTCCTCATATCTGAATCTGATTCGAATCCAAATTTTGGTTCAATTATGGTTTGGTTTTCACGGATCGGATAAATCGTAACACCAAAAAATCCCCAATTCCTAACCATAAAAGAATGAAGAACACGAATGACGGAAGACAAATTCACAATCGAAGAAGGAGCTCGTCGTAATTGAAGGAAATCATGTCGGTAATGGAGTATGCACTACAAGAAAACAACAAATTTGCGACTGCAGGTGTAGTCGCAAAATGTGCGACTGATTTGCGACTAATGTGCGACTAATCTGCGCCTCCATACACGTAGTCCCTAAACAGTTGCAAAAGTGTGACTGCATAAGTGGAGTCGCAAATGTGCGACTACATTTGCGACTACGAAATTGGAATCGCAAATTTGCGACTCCATTTGTGACTGCGACTGTAGTTGCAAAAATCTGCAACTAATTTGCAACTACGAAAGTGTAGTCACAAATTTGCGACTATATTTGCGACTTCTTCTGTGGTTGAAAAATTCTGCGACTGATTTGCAACTACCACTGTGGTGTCAAATTTGCGACCAATTTGCGACTCCCGTTAATTTTTTTTATAAAAATAAATTACGGAGTCTCACTTTGCGACTATACACCTATAGTCGCAAATTTGCGACCAAAGTGGGACTACATGAGGTTTAAGGATTGTATATTTACTTAGTTTCGCCATTTATATATATTATAATCGCTTAGGATAAAATATAGATCGTATCAAATAATAAATGCCAATACAAAACTTCAATAATCTCAATTTATTATAAAAAAATCGAATCATCTACCATTACTATGAAAGGATAGTGTTTTCCTTTTTTTTAATCACTTCTTTGGGCCACAACAGGCCGACCCAATATCCAATAAAGGAGTCTTCGCTCTCGCGGGGAATCGAAGCTCCTACTTGGTGAGAAGGTGCAGGTACAACACTACCGTTTGAACCAAATGCCATTTTTCGATAATGTTTTCCTTTAAGCGTAAAGCATATGTTGTACTCATCTAATAGTAATAGTAGATGATTCAATTTTTTTATAATAAATTGAGATTATTGAAGTTTCGTATTCGCTTTTGTTATTTGATACGATATATATTGTATCCTAAGAGATTATAATATATAAAAATCGTAAAACAAAGTGAATATACAATCCCTAAACCTCATGTAGTCTCACTTTGGTCGCAAATTTGCGACTACGAGTGTATAGTCGCAAATTTGCGACCAAAGAGACTCTGTAATTTATTTTTATAAAAAAAATGAACAGGAGTCGCAAATTGGTCGCAAATTTGCAACCAATTTGCGACTCTCATTCCGAATCAAATAAAACTAAAACGTCAAATACTAATATATTTTTTAGTGTTGTTGTAATATACCAACAGTATCACAGTGGTACAGTGGTTAATGCATGTATTGATGGATGATGAGCCCCGAGTTCGATTCCCCTTGAGTGTATATTAATTGGTATTTATCCTCCGGCGGCGGCAGCCGGTCCCCCTCCGGTGGCGGCAACTGTTCCTTTTTTTTTTACCGTAGTCGCACTTTTTGTGGTCGCAAATTAGTCGCAAATCCACGCAGTCGCAAATTAGTTGCAAGTTCGTGACTACAAACGTAGTCTCAAAGCGTAGTCGCAAAAACTGTGACTACAAACGTAGCCGCAAAAACAGTGACTACAAACGTAGTCGCAAAACTGCGACTATATAATGTAGTCGCAGATTAACGCAAATTTGCGACTAATATGCGACTTCACACATTTGCGACGAAGAATTTGCAACTACACAGTGGAGTCGCAAATCAGTCGCAAATTAGCAATTTGCGACTACTTTGTGACTCCCACTGTAGTCGCAAAACGCGTGTTTTCTTGTAGTGATGCTGGTCCTACCTAACCTATATAGGAGAATTCCGACGAGGAGGAGCTACAAGACAAAAACGACCACAGCATTGAAGAAGTTGTTCTCGGGTTTAATGACGAGCCTCCATTTTGTCATGACGAGATTTCGACGTTCGAACATGATGAAAAGGATGAAGAGGAGTGGTTCCAAAACATAAAAAGGGTTAAGGCATCAAAACATCATAGACGGGTTGGGAAATTTATTCAAAGGTCAGTTTTTTATCAATGGGATCTCGTTTAAGGAATGTGTGCTAGATTATGCGTCCAGAACATGCCGAAATATCAAGTAGTATAGGTATGACAAAACAAAAATCGGATTCAACTGTGTAGGAGAAGGTTTTGAGTGGCGTGTGTATTGCTCAATTTTTAAGAGTAGTGTGAACTGCAAATTAAGGTGTTTAGCAGTGTTCATAGTTGTGTTCTTAACGGTCAGTGTGAGATGATTGAAGTTCATGTGATTGCTAGACTGTTTTTAGATAAGATTCGTAAAAGCCAAATTATTTCATGCCAATGAAGATGGAAGAAGTTATGTTGGAAAAATGGAAGATTAGAGTGTCCAGTTGCTTGAAACAAAGCGTTGAGGATGATTGAGCATGAATATGACCGATAGTTTCAAAGACTTCAGGATTATGCATCTGAGATATGATTGTCAAACCCCAATTCAAATGTAGAGGTTGAGACATTGTAGAACGAGGATTAGATGTCTTCAACAGGTTTTATGTGTGCTTTGATTGCTTGAGAAGATCATGAAAAGAGACTTGTCGGCCTTTAATATGAGTTGATGGGTGCTTTTTGAGAGGCAAAATGAAAGGACAACTGCTAGTTGGTTTGGGAAGAGATGGAAATAATAGTATTTATCTAGTGGTTTGGGGTGTTGTGCAAGTGGAAAACACACCCAGTTGGTTGTGGTTTGTGAAGAAAGTTAAAGAAGACTTAAGGTAATGAGATGGTGAAGGTGATCTCAGATCGCCAAAAGGTTAGAATTCATTTCTTATATTTTCACTTGTGGTTTGTATTCACTTGTCCTATCTTTCAACTCGTATGTATCTTCACTTGTTTGTATGCTTATCCAAGGTTTAATCAGAGCGATTGAACTTGAGTTACCAAGCATTGAACATAAGATGTGTGTCAGATACATTTATGGCAACTTGAAGGTGCAACATGGGAAGAAAACCCAGAAAAAACCCTTTATCTGGAATCTAGCTTGGAGCTACAATGAGTTCGAATACAATGAGAACCTTAACAGGCTATTCTGCTATGACGATTGTGCATGATGATGTGTTGAAGTCGAAGTCGAGAACTTGGTGTCAAGCCTTCTACAAGATTGAGAGTCATTGTGAGGATGTGGAGAACATCTCAACCGAGTCCTTCACAACTCCATTGTGCAAGCGAGAGAGAAGTCATTGGTTCCTTGCTATAGACAGTAGCAAGACTTGTAATTGTTCGCATTGTGAAGAGAGATTTTAAAGCACATTCGCACAAAGGGATTTGCATTCCATATGCGCAAGCTTTCCTAAAATCTGAACACGATATAAATGCGGAATGTTAGGTAGATTTTTTTTTAGTATCAAACAACGAGTCACAAAAAAATATGTACACTCCACATACACATTGCTTTTGTTAATTAGTATCAAACAAAGAATAAAAGGAAGAAATACATCAATGAGTTACCAACAAAGAAACAATCGAAGTTTGGTAAAAGAGTTATGACTCGTGGGTAATGTGGTGCAAAGGGTCATAACTCTAGTCGAACCCTACCAAGAAATTGTCACTCAAGATCATGTTTCGAGTCTTGACTAATCTAGGTAGTTGAATGTTTTTAGTTTTGTGTCTTGTCATGAAAATCGGTCTTGGACCTTTCTAGATAGTACCACGTTCTAGGTAGTACAACATTGTAAGTCTTGTGTTTTGTACTTATGTTTTGAACATTTTATATTGTTTTGGTCCTTTCAAAATCTCGGTCATTTGAACACGTTCTTGTGTTTTGTGCTAATTTGATCATTTAAAGAACCTTGTCTTTTGTTTTATTTAATAATATAAATACATTGTTTATACAAGAATCCAATGAAACACAACAATGAAACATTCAATGAAAACAAGAAACCAACTTAAATTCATCAATTAACTAGTTTAATGACTCCAAACATAGAAATAGAGTCAATGATAGTTATAATCAAGACCATCTTCAAAGCTTTCTTGGCTTCAACTTTGGCTCCCAATTTGACTTCCCTTAACATCTCTTCACCCATTTCCTTCATTTGTTCCATACCACTGCTAAGAGCTTCTTCAAGTTGCCCAATTCGATGAGAAAGTGTCTCTAACTCATCTAACAATACTTAATCAGTCCACTTGTAAATGTGGTTATCATTAGCAATCTACATACATATAAACATCAAAATGTCCTTCGTTAGTGCTGATATACATAAAAAATAGACCAAAATGTGATGAATTCGCAAGCCTACCTTGTTAGTTGCAGATAGTTCACACCGAAGGTACCAACGATAGGGATTATATTATGTTTTTGATGTTTTCGAAATAAGGATATCTCAACCAACACCGTTTTTGGCACACTAACAACTCGAACTCTCTGTCGAGAGACTCGAACCTCCACACCTAGAACTCATTTACCAATTATCAAGAAAAAGACTCCGATTTTTTAGAACTTTTTTCTTGATAGTGTCTAGTTATTAGTAATAACAATTTCACAAATGGAAATTGAAAACGAGAAAGAACGATTTCGCAAATGGAAATTGAATTGAGATAAGGAAAGTCAAATCGAAAAAGATTCGCAAATGGAAATCAAATTATTGAATGAGTAATAACCAAACAAGACAAGTTTTTTCAGTTTTTTGGTTAGTGGTTCGGTTATCAGATTAAAATCGAACTAAATCAGAAATCCGATACACCAACCAATTTGGATCTGATAAGGTTTTAGTTGAAATTAAAGTAGATCCGAACCGGTTATTTCAGTTCGATTTCGGTTTTCGATTACGAAATTTATACCCACGCCTAAACAAACCAGTAAATACGAATAATCAAAAATAAAATTTAATCAACTTTTTATAATCTCAAATATTTAGTTTTTAAATCTTAACTCCAAAATATTTATTCTAAACTAATATTATTCCTAATATTTAAGTAAGTTTATATTATTTAAACCTCATTTAATTTCAAATAAATTTTAATTTTAATTTGAATTAAAAAGTGTTAATTTAAATTTCAAAATAAAAATTGCAAAGCGGATTCAAATCTAGTTATAAGTAAGTTTTTGGATTGGTTGTTTTGATCTTACAAACATCTATACTTACTCAAATTAGAGTTTTATGTCTTACATAGAATTAAATGACCAAACTTTAATTAGTTGGTCAGTGCGATTAAGATTAAGTTTTAGTTTTGAGTTATTCAATTTTTTTGAATTTTTATTTTTAAAAGATAGTATTTTATACATAGTAAATAATCGTGTCATCTCTCATAAGAAAGTCAAATGGATGGGTTGTCCATGAGTCGCCCGCGTCCCAATTCATTAGTACATTTTGTGACTCATCCATTTGTATTCGCGGTCTAAAGCGATCATGACCAATTATGTCTGCACACAAATGTGGTGCGGACATAAGTGGACATTAGACTTCAATGGGCATGAAATATTAGGTCAAATTATATTTTTGTAAAATGATGTATGAGTTCACCTTAAATATTTTGCACACTTTCATCTTTTCTCTCTAACCTTGTTCCATTTCTGACCGCTGCCACGTTCTCTGTCGTCGCTGGAGGTCTTTGTCGCCGTCAGAGTTCTCTATCGTCGTCGGGGTTCTCCTTCTCCGTCGTGGTTTCCTTCTCCTCCGCTGCTCAAGGTATGACCGGTTCGCGATTTTTGTTTCTTATGTTTTTCATGTCCAAACTCGCGATTTTTGTTTCTAAGGCATTTTGTTTCTCGTTGTTGCAGCTCCACCGGCTTTCTCAAGCTCATCCGGTGTTCCGATTTACATGAATCGTTTCTAACGGGTTTGTGTTTGGGTTACGAGTTTAAGGTTTTGATTCATGTTTCTCTTTTGGATTTTGATTCATGTTGACTTACGGCTTTTGGTTTCGTGTCTGTTCATGTCTCTTTTGATTCGATGGTGGTTGTTGTGTTTGGATGCTTTTTTCCTTTCATATCAGTTTCTAAAAGAAAGTTGTTTAAACAAAGATACTAACACTCAAGATGCTTACGATTTGTGTTTAAATGTTTACTTTTTTTGTTGTTGTTATTTGATGGTTGTTGTGTTCGAATGTTTACTTTCTTCTGAATTAATGCTTTCGTTTAATGTTTATGAGTTTGGTGAATGCTTATGTTGGATATTCTGAGCAGGAACATTGTCTTAAATGTATACGATTTTGTGTTGTGAGATGACAAAGATTTGTTTAGAATATGTTTTGATGTTAAACTAGTCTTGGCTCATGATCTGAATTTCAAGTGTATTGATGATTAGTTATGATTCTGATAATGTTTATTCTTCTCTTTCTTTTGTTTTTTCTAGGGTTATGATTCATCTGATTTCAAGCTTTGTTTTTTCTCAAACAAGTAAAGAAGACTTAACATGCTCAAAAATGCTAAAGGTAAGCTTTTAGATATTGGTCTTTCTCATGAATCGTTTTGTATCCATTTTATGTTTTCTAAATCTTGTTTTTTCCTGTTTCGAACGTTCTGAGTGTTGAAGAAGCTAAGAAAAGAAGCATTATTGACAAAGTTAGGGAAAACTAAATACAAACACCAAGGTTTGACATAATTTACTTACTCATCTTCCTATCTTGGGATATGTTTTAACTTGGCATAATTTACTTACTCATATTCTTCTCTCGGGATATGTTTAAACTTTGCATAATTTACTTACTCATTAGTGAAAGTTATTAGGTATAGCCGTCTAGATAGATAAAGTTAACAATATGTTCTTATCATTACTGTTTTTATCATTACTTGTTTTGAATATGTTTTGATGTTACTGTTTTCATTTGATTGTTATAATTATGAACTATTTAGATAGTTCACTAACTGTTATGCGTAATGTTTATGACCTACTTGTTCTGCAATAATGTTTATGATCCGTTAGTTCACTTACTCTTTATGATTAGTTAGTTCACTTACCGTATGAGTTACTCTTTCTACATACTTGGATAAATGATAGATACAAAACGCTTACTTTTCATTATAATTACTGTTTATGATTATGAAGTTTATTGACTAAACTTGTGTTTCTTTATTTGTTTTAGATGGATAACGATGATGCTATAAATTTGTACGATGATGATTATGAGCAGGAATGATGGGATTAACGAGGATGAATATATGCAAGACGATACACGAGCAAGTACAACTGAGAAGAAGAAGGGTATGCTTAAACGCAGGACTTCAAAGTATTGGCGTAACTTCACTGTAGTTGGAGAGAGAAAACGTGATGGTAAGAATGATGTTCAGTGCAACTATGACCACCGCTACTAAAATTTAGATTTGCATAGGAGTGGGACTACGATTTTGTTGCGCCATATGAAAGTTTGCTCAAAAACTCCTAGAAGTACACCCAAAACTAGTAGAAAGATAGATATGGTAGTTTCTCGCGAAATGATTGTTGGGGTAATCATTGAGCATGATATGTCACATTCATTTGTTGAATATAAAACGATGAGAGATGCGTTTTCCTCCTCCTCATTCTCGTGTTGTCATTGCAATGAAGCTTATAGAGTTGTTGAAAGATTGGGGAGTAGAAAAGAGAGTGTTTACCATCACAGTGGACAATGCATAATCAAATGATAACATGCAAGGAATTCTTAAGAGATAACTTCGGAAGGATTTGGTGTGCAATGGAGAGTTCTTCCATGTAAGATGTGTTGCATACATTTTGAATCTAATTGTGCAAGATTGACTAGCTGTGATTATTGGAGCTCTAGAGAAAATCAGAGATAGTGTGAAGTTTGTGAAGGTTATGAGGGTTAGTGAGTCTAGAGATCACATGTTTCAAACATGTGTAGAAAATGTGGGAATTAAAGGTAAATCGAGTTTAATTTTAGATGTGACAACTCGATGGAATTCGACTCATCTTATGCTCTCTAGAGTAATCTTGTTTAAGGATGTACTGTTCGATCTTGCAGAGGTTTAGACTACATATAAGAGTTTTTCATCTGATTTATAGTGGACAAGAACAAAGTTGATGTGTGAATTGTTTAGTCCATTTACAGAAATGACAAATCTGATTTCAAGCTCATCTTATCCTACTGTCAACTTGTATTTTATGCAAGTTTGGAATATTGAGAGTTTGTTGAAAGCGTATGAAGTATTTGATGATGATGTGATTCGTGAAATGGTGGAAACCATGAATATTGAAAAATATTGGGAGTAAATATAGTGATATACTTGATGTTGCTGTTGTTTTGATCCAATGTTGAAGTTTAAATTCCTCGAGTATTGTTTCACGATATTAGATGCAACAACTAGTAAATTTAAATTGAATCATGTATGCAAAAATATGAAAAAGCCTTTTGAAATTTATAGAAAAAATCCACAGAAAACTCAAACATCTCAAGCAAAATTTGATATCACTCACGGATTATGATGTAAGTTTATATTGTGTTCATTATTAATTATTATGTTCTTTATCAGCCAAAAATATGATATGTTTTAGGTTAATCTAATAAGTTATTTATTACAGTCATACAAAGAGTCAATTGCTGTAATACATGGCAAGAGTTCAAAATTTGCTCCAATACATCTCTTTTTTTTTTTGATTTTCTTTAATTCTAAAACTGAGGAAAAGACGAAAAACCCTTATAAATATTTAATATTTACGGATCCAACCAGTGTAAACGAGTCGGATCTTATATCTTTTAAAAGGGGGAAAAAAAGAGAGTTTAGTTGTGGTTTGAACCTACTACCTTCAACATAATCACACATGTTCTACCCACTGGGCTAAAGACATTTTAAGTATTTTCCACAACAATGTAATATAAATTAACTAATTAGATTTGTACTCGATTTTAACGCGGATAAATTTTAATGTTTAATTTTTAAAAATTTAAATTATAAGAGTTTGATAATATATATATATATTATAAAATTTTCATGATTTACGTTTTAATTTGA
>OVAU01001110.1:0-16159 GCA_900406315.1 Biscutella laevigata subsp. laevigata
AGTTTTAATATAACAATTAAAAAATCTAAATCGAGTATTGTAAAATTTTAAAAGAAAGGTAAATTAGCTATCTTGTTGAAAAGGATAAATCAAATATTAAAATTGTTTGATTTTTAATGTTTTTCTTAAATTCGTTTTTAAATTAAAATTTTATTTAAAATTCATTTTTAAGTTAATTTTTAATTAAAATTTTATACATATATTACCAGTTTACCCTTAATGAAAATTACATAGATTTCCAATTTTACACCTAATGAATATTTTTAATTTTTTCTTTATTCTAATGATATATCATATAATATTTTACTGATTTAAGGATTATTTTCTTAAAAATGATCATAAAATAATACTATAGAGATTATAAACCATACAAACACGCTTGTTCTTGTGGCCTTTAATGAGTTAATCAAATTTAGAGGCCATTAATACATAAATGTGTTTCAGTAGGCAATTGGTAATGACTATTTTAAATTAAAAAAAAATGATTCACACATTTTAAGGAAAAAATTATTATATGCGTTATTTTTTTCTTTATGTGCTTGGAACTCTAGATTTGTTGGAGTTTAGGTATAAGAGAGTAATTTTTTTTGGTTTATTGGTAAAATTATGCAAAGTAGAAAAAATAAATTGAAATATTTTTGTTGAAATTGAATCTTATCGATGAAAAGTAATAATTATTTCATGGTATTGCCATATATAAAACAAATCAATAATTATGTACATTTTTCAACATTTGAAAGCGATTTGAAAATAACTAAATCAGCATTCAATGCATATTTTTAAATTAAAATATTTCATGAATCAGTAAAATTTTGTTTTTTTAAATTATCATTTATTTTTTATAGTTATGATTTCTTTTTTTGTACAAATCATAAACTTTTTATACTTGAAGCCAAAAAGAAAAAACCAACTTTGGGAAGCAGGAGAAGTGTGCAACGTGTCGAGTAGTTGGTGGCTACAAGTCAATTTTTTGCATACGTTCGTGTTACGGTAAGATTTTCTTCACAACACAAACAGGTCCACTTGTATCTCTATCTCTCTCATCCCTCTCTCCTCTCTCCTCTCTCCTCTCTCCTCTCTCCTCTCTCCTCACTCCTCTCTCATCTCTTCCTTCCTTCTCTCTCTCGCCTCTTCTGGTTAAATCATCTTCTTGGAGGTGACCATTTCTTCACTCCACCATCGAAAGCGAAGAGATTCATTTCACTGGTAGGTTTCGATTGATTTCGTCTCTTTCTCCCTCATTGTGTGTTTACCTCCGTCGAGTTTGTGTTTTTTTGGTAATGATGGCGGATTTTTAGGTTTTTTCTTCCACTTTGGTTTTACACGAACAATCGGCTTTGTGGGTTTTGATTTCGATTGGATTTTTGTTTTTCTCGTATGTGTTTGTTTGGATCTTCGTTTAGATTGGATCCGATTTATGGTTTGTTTTACTGTTTTTGGGGAAACTTATGAGAATGAGAGATTTAGGGTTCTTATTTGGCCTTTAATCGCATTGTTATCGAGAAAAATCTGATCGGGAATTCAATTATAATTTATGTTTTTCTTAGCCATTTTATCCTCAAATCGAGCGTAAAGTCGTCTTGTTGCTACCAAAAATGGCTTAAGAACTCTGTGATTTTTTTTCCTATTCGGATTGTTGATTAATCAATGAGTAGATCGAAAATTTGTTTGGAAATTTGGATTTGACTCTTTTGAATGGTGGCTATTTTGGTATTCCAGGTTGCAAATTACTGCCAAGAGAAGGAAATCTATATTAATTTGAAAAAATGTTCTTAGACGATAAACATATGATTCCATTGAAAGATGGCTTTAAGGATTGTGGTCAGATGAAGCATCTGAGGTACTGAAACGGATGAGCACCATATCAGTTTTTGGATGAATGATCTAATCTTATCTGGAGAGAAGCACCTTTTTGTGTATATTTTTGTAGATAATAGGCTTTTCTTTTTCTAATTAATACAGTTGAAAGGGTTTGTTATTGATTGATTCAATGGCTATTGCTGGTCTACAAAACATTTTGGCGATTGATTCTTCTTTCCCTCGGGACTCTGAAGTTCGGGGAGCTAGACAGAGGGAAAATGAAGGAAGGCCAAGCGTCCGGGCATCCTCACTCCTACGGATGTGGAGAGAACTTGAGGATGACCATGCGACAGGTCATGCTCGTGACAGAGATAGTGAGAGGAGGAATGGCTCTTCTACTTCTAATGCTTTGAGGGATGACAATAATATTAGTGGACATGATATTGGTATAGATAGTGTTAACTTGGGTGAGCATGAACTTGGTGGATGGTCTTCCCCTACCCCGAGTCATGTTGAGTCACATAACTCGAGTGAGGATCTCAGCGAGCATTCTTTGGATTTGGGGATGGTTGAAAGGGAAAGAGTGAGACAGATTTTCCGTGAATGGATGAGCTCTGGTGGAGGTGAACATGCTTCTTCTGCATCCCCCTCAACCAACAGCAGAAGAGCAGAATGGCTTGGTGAAACTGAACAGGAAAGGGTGAGGATCATAAGGGAGATGGTTCAGATGAATAGCCAGCAGAGACCTGTTCTTGGTGATCTTAGGGAAGAACAACCTTCTGAAGTTGCTAACCAGATTGAAAGAGTACTTGACGGAATGGCTGTTGATACGAACTGCATCCAGAATGAACCTGCTAGAAGAGGCATACGCAAGTTATGTGGGAGGCAAGTGATGGTGGATATGTTGAAAAAGGCCGAGAGGGAAAGGCACAAAGAGCTGCAGGGTTTGATGCAGCAGCATGCTGTATCAAACTTTGCTCATCGCAACCGCATTCAGGTTTGCTCATTAGACTATAAAAATTTTTTTCCTGCCTTTCTGTTAAACCACTCACTATGCCAGATAAATCTAGTCTTAATTACCAATATTTTCTTGATTCTTACTTCTATTTTGCACTCTTGTGTGTTGGAATAAATTCGTTAAATATAATTAGTACTAGTTCTAGATACAACTTTATGGAGTTTATGTAGCTACTCTTTCTTCCTATATACCTCCCAGTCCCGCTTTGGTCATATATATTCTTTTTGCTTAAATTCTAACTAGACTTTGTGTCATAGGAGTTGATAGTTATGCTGTGCAAATCCTAGTTACTTCTTTCATATTTCATGTTATCTTTTTGTTTATTACAAGTCAGCTTAAGGTAGCAGATCGGTTGTTTGATGTGGAAGGAGTTGACAGTTAAATCTCTCTCCATCTCTTAGGTTTTGGTTGACAGAGCTTGAAATCATAATCTTGAATTGCCTTTGCAGGCATTGCTAAGGGGGAGATTCTTGCGAAATGGTGTCAACGATGATAAAGAGAAACCCACATCATCTGCAGCTACTGAGTTGGGCTTTCTAAGAGAGAGGCAAACTGTATCTGAGCTGAGGTAGCTAATTCCTCTGTATCAATCAATTTGTGCATACCTTTGTGTATTTCTGGAACCTTCTCTTCTCTTCTTTCCTTTTTGTTCATATCTTCTTCTTGCCTTCTGTTTCATCATATAAGCTCGAGCTAGAATGAGACTTCTGTAACTTTAGAGGGTTTAAGAACGTGATTTAATTACTGTGTATTTGTCCATGCCAGGGAGGAGTTTATATCCAGACTGGACCGCTCTGTCTCTTGTCTAGCGAGCAGTACTCACTCGGAGACCTCATCAAATGCTGAGACTGATGATAGTACTAGAAGTGAACAAAACGATTTAAATTGTCTTGATAGCATCAATGATGCAGATGGTGGTTCAGAGCAAAACGGCAGAGAGGCTGACAACCAAAGTTCGCCGGATGAGTTATCCAATTCTAGACATTTTAATAATCAGAGCACAAGTTTGGAAGAAAGGACCGCACGTGTAGAAGGATGGAGAGGGCAACTTGCTGATAATTTCCAAAGTGAATGGCAACAGTCGGAAAGCAATGAATCTTCTCAAAGAAGAAATGACGCTGAAGCAGACCTGAATAGCCATCAAGAGGAGGATGCTACTGGATGTTCATCCTCTTCAGCTCAAGGAGACGAGACCAGACAAGGCCATCGTTTACCAGAAACTTCCGAAATATCTTATGAACAGTCCCTGCAAAGTCCTGAAGAAATTGCTACCCAGGGCCTGATAAACGGGACAAGAAATTTCCAGGAGAATCTGACTCAAAGCATCAATGTAGAAGAACAAACAGAGGATGAGATACATGAAAACGAAGAGTCCGATTGGCAACTCATCAATGGTGAATCCAGTGAATGGAGAGATGAGGCTGAAGAGGTGACAGATACAGATGTTCCTGAGAATTTTCCTGTTCGGGTGTCCGAGATATTATCCGTGGAGGAGGATAGAGCAGCCCATGGTCGTCTCCTAGAACTCCAAGAGATGCAGCCTGATGAGGCTGAAAGCACGCAACAAGACTGGTCAGAAGAGCATTCCGAACAGGACACAGTTTCAACTGGAAGGGCTGCCAGATATTTTCCTCAAGATGATGATAACGAGAACATAGAACTTAGAGAACTCTCGAGCAGGTGAGACTCTGGTCAATGTTTCTTCCGTAATTTCTACACTTGTCAACATGAATTATCTATCTGATGACTTACTGTTTGCACTACAGGAGACGTGTCTCAAATCTACTGCAAAGTGGGTTCAGGGAAAATCTTGACAATTTGATACAATCTTACATGGACAGGCGAAGCCAAAATCCGGTCGACTGGGAAGAACATGAGACTTTTCCCGACCCTACGTCAGTAGATGAGTATGCAGAACAGCATGATGATGCTGAGAGTAGTGGTCAAGAGCTTGATGCTGGTGAATCTCCACCTTTGTCTCTACCTTCCCCAGTGATTCCTGTTCAGCCACTCTGGGACCATGATCGATCCAATTCAAACTGGCCGGCACATGATGTGCATCATCCCATTGGAATGGTAACACTAGTTCCACATATCCTTCTGGTAAAATACGTTGTCTTTTCTAAAGATGGGAATGAATCCGTTTTGTTCAAAATATCTCTGCAGGATTGGGACTCGATCAACGATTTAAGGGTCGACATGGGGAGAATACAGCAAAGGATGGATAACCTGCAAACAATGTTGGAGGCTTGCATGGAAATGCAACTCGAGCTGCAAAGGTCCATAAGACAAGAGGTCTCTGCCGCAATACACCGCTCTGCCGAACCATCAGGTTTTCTATCCATCTCGAGTCCACAGTGCTCGCGGGTTTTATTTGAAATAATTATCTTGTTTACAAGACACCTTGAATTGAATTCACAGTTCCATCTAAGGACACTGCAAGCTATGAGTCAAAATGGGAATATGTAAGGAAGGGGATCTGCTGCATATGCTGTGAGAGCAACATTGATTCTTTATTGTATAGGTATGTATAAACCATGGAAACAAGGAGAACTTTTTTGTTGTAAAAAAGTGGATATCTAGTAAATTCGGGTTGGTTTCAGATGTGGACACATGAATACATGCGAGGAATGTGCAAAGAAGCTAGTGGAAGCTGGAGGAAAATGTCCAATGTGTCAAGCTCCTGTGATTGAGGTAGTTCGTGCTTACTCTATTCTCTAAACCCCTCTCCTCTTAACCTCTCTCATTCACTCTCTGTGTCTTGTTCTTTTGGCTCCATATTTGATTATTAGTTCTGTTTTTTTTTCTTCTAATGATACCACATTGTCTTTTACATTAGATTATTACTCTGATTCACTCGGCTCTTTTAATGTTTATCCGTGGTGTAAAGAAGACATGCACATTTCTTAACTATATTTTTTATACACATAAAATATCAACAAAGATTCAATAGAAGTTGGTGGATCTGTATGTCAGGCTTACATAATTTTGTGCACGTCCAAAAGAAGAGACCATCTAAAAAAGCACGAGATTGGTGACAGTTTATCTAAGACTCTACCTAATACATTGTTTGTTGCATATCTAAAACGGAGACATCTTAAATCCTTTGTTAAGGAACATGAACACGAATTGAAACAAACCAAAAAGATATATATATAGAAGAGCCCTGGCCCATGAACAGCTGGCCGCAGAGACATATTACTAGTGAGCTAGTTATTGTTTTTTGTCAATGGATCAAATAGGTTGGTCCACTAATCCATTAACTCGTAAGGTAAAGAGGTCATATGTTACAAGTTATTACACCTAAACTAAAGGCACTTCTCAGAGCTACTTGTCTAATCTCTCGGACATATTGGAAACAATGAGTCGTACGTTTTTGTTTTTGTTTTCTCATGTAAATTATGAATATCATGTTGTGGCTGTGTGAACCGTTGAGTTACGTCGGATTAAAAGTGCCAGTCGAGTCCTCAAGTCTCTCTTCCGATGACAAGTTTACTATGATATTGATATAACTATATTACATTAGTGTTTTCATGAGAACTTTGAAACATAGCTCTTATTTTTCAGCAAGGTTATGAGTAGAGAAGAGTTTGATACATTCAAGTTTCTCCTCTTTTATTTGTTCGTTAAACAATCCTGAAAGTCTTAGATTGCGCTCTTGTTTTCGTCTTTGAAATTCAGATTCAAGATATGTCACCTTTTAAGATTTTGTTTTTGTTTTGTTTTAACTCAACACAAAATGAAAAACAAAAGAAGCTCAAGCCAACTGTGGTTGCAATTCACTTTGCCTAAAGCTTTTATAAACACTTTTAAAAAAAAAATGTTTACCGTTCATATCAATTGACTCAAACAGTAGAAATATTTTCAAAGAGAAATGATTGTTCAAATTCAAATCTTTTGAGAAGAGAATTGTCCAATCAAAAGTTGTTCAATTTTTAACATGTTTTGATCTTTGACCCGATAAAACTATGATGTAATTGAGCTTCGACTCAAATGGCCTGAAGTTTTGTGGTCATGAAAAATACTATTTACCCATCAATACTCTAGAAAATAATGAAAACAAGAACTGACAAAAAGGTTCTAAAATAGGAATAAAAATTTGATGGATATCATAAATAAGGCGAAGTTGCAAACTAATTTACGGGTCGAACCACAAGAGAAAGAGGTAGAAAATGATGGCTAAACCCAATATCAGTGCCGCATACGCAAATTGGGGTTAACATGCCGAATTGATGGTTCATGGAAACATGGTGACGACTTGATAGGTCTACATTGGATCTATACCAACATAGAGTGCAGTGCATGTTAACATACAAACATGAAATCATACATTTTCAGAGATACTGTTTAGAGCTATTCAAGATGGTATTAGCTCTAGACGGCTAACCATCATTCACATATAACCAAAGAGCGTCAACAACATTAAAAAATGATTCAAGTGATTTTTTTTGCGTAAAGTTTATTTGTATGTAAACTCTTATGTAAATGACTAACTTCCCATCAGTTTTTATTTTTTAATATAATATAAAGCAATTAAAAGAATTAAATAAACAACAATGAAAAACTACATTGAATAAACGACACACCTAATAAATGTTAAAACAAATTATACTTTCAATCAAACAGAAAACTAAGAGGAAAAACTTTATTTGATAGAAGTTTTTATGTATATATAGTCATCTAGGTAAATAAGGTGAGATATTCATAGATTATATTGTGTGTGCTAAAAAGATTTGAATAAATAAGAAAAGTGGTTCTTGAGCTTTCTTGAGTGTTAAAGTTAAATCTTTTGTTCCCTCAGAATTTTCAAGTTTCTTGAGCTTCTGGCAATCCTCAGACCCACTAATTTTATCCCCTTTGGCTCTTTTACGATGAATCATTCTTACTCTAACATGTACACATTTTCCATTTTTATGTCCTTTTTCTTTTCTTTCTCATCTACTATATAAAAGAAGAAGGGATGCTCTCCTAATTTGACATGTGGCACCTCCCTTCCAAAAAAAAATAAATATGTAATTAATATTGTACAATTTAACAAAAACAATTAATATGGCATAGTGGTTAAGTATATAATTAATTATGTAGAATAGAAGTTATGAGTTCGATTCTCCATTGTGTTATTTTGTTTACTTTTTATATTTTTATCTAAAGTCATGTATAAAATTATTATTTTTAAAAAATATTTTAAATACTAAACATAAAGAAATGAAATTTATTACTTCTTCTTGTTCTAAATAAGTTATATTAAAAGTATTTGGTACAAGACAAACCCATCAGTAAATTTTAAATTGCGTGTGAAATAGAACTCATGAGAAAACACTGATTCTTTTGCGTTTTATTGTATGATTAATCGTCAGTAAATTTTAGATTTACGTTAGAATCTTCAAAATATTAACATGATAAAACATGTTATTATTATGTCAAACTCCACAGAAAATAAGAACTTTGATTAGAGAGTTACATTGAAAAAACACAACATAAGAGAGTATTTTAATTATTTTGATATACTGTCATAGAACAATTTTCTTGGAACTTTATCAATCTTCTCTTATAAAACAAAAAAACAAAAAGGCAAAAAAAATAGTAAAGAAACAAAAAGAAAAAATTAAAATAACACTTTGACCCCCACCAAACATGAAATTATAAATTTTGAAAGAAAAAAAAATCTTATTTATAACTTATAAATATAGTTTGGCATATTTCACTATAACTAGATAAAATATAAATTAATTAATTTATTGAAGTGTCCTCAATTAAGATGTAAGATAAAAAAATTCTCATATTAAATATAAGAAAATATTGGCTATGATTCACAAGTGAATGAAAAAAACTAAACAAAATAAACTTTAAACCACATCAAAAAGATGAAAAATTATATCAGTAGACAGAATTATCTGAAAAATCAAAATTATATAAAATTATAGTATAATAAATAAAATGTATGTGGAAATTCATAAGAGGTTATTTTGAGTTATAGAATAACAGGTAAGAAATAAATTTAGATGATATATATGAGAACAAACAAAATATATATTTAAGCATAATATGCAAAATAAATTATAATAATCATAAAAAACTAAGACCGATAAAATGAGATATAAAATAGTTAACTAAAATTCAGCTAAAATATTTTATATAATAAAAGATATAAAACGACATCCGCGCATGCGCGGGTTCTCTCCTAATCTATATAAAAGCCATTGTTCGATTTCAATGATCTAGTTATTGTAATATAATTGCATTTATTTTGAAGTTATATAATAATATCCAAACTTTGATTACTGGTTTGTTCAATTTTATTTTGTTTGAAAATGAAATATTGATATTACTCTTTTTCCTATATATAATTTTCATATATCATATGAATGTTTAATCAAGAGTTAGCACAAGGAAAATATAAAATATTCTAAAGGTTAAATGAGATTCACACATAGGCAAAAGTTAGGATTAGTATAAATAATAAGTAGAAGTTTGGATGTTTAAAGTAAATTAGGAAATAAGGAAGACTGAAATGTAAATAGCGTAACATGAAGGACGAAAAACGTGAAATAACAGTGGTCGCAGGCGCTGAAGTATAAAGTGCAGAAAAGTAAGCAAGGTGAAATTAAAGCACGGAGAATAAGTGAGGTGGAGGAAGTAAATTGTAGAAAAGTAAATGCGTGTAAATTAAAGCAGAAAATTAAAGAAGATATATCGTTTCCGCAAAGAAGAACCGAGTTAGTCGACGTTTTATAGTATTAATCTTTGACTTTTGATGAGTTATCGTTTGTGAATGAGCCCTTTCTCATTTTGGGCCCAACTTCTCTATATCAAGATGTTATTCTTCTGAGACGGTTGTAGATAAATCGAATCAGATCTAGACCGATCCTTGAGATAGTACGCAACCCGTCATCAATTGGAAAACAATAACATGGAGATTATTATTCATGAAAAACCAAACAAGCTTAAGATATACCGAATTAAGGATTTGTGTTACATCAAAAAAGGCATAATAACATCATAAATAAAGGAGATATATATAAAAACATGTGAAACTATAGAGGTGAAGAGGATTAAAGATCCTTGTCGTTTATCAAAAGAAACAATTCATGATTCATGAAAATGTAGGAATCTGAGATTGCCTTTTAACTCTTCCTTAACTTGAGTCCTCTCCAAAAAAGGAACAACAAGTACAAATTAAATTCATCGAGATCAATCGATTTTGTAAATACGAAGAAAAACGAAAGAGCAGACAATACTAGTACACAAAGACATCACTAAATCTTGTTTCTTTTACATGAAAATAAAGAATTTACACAGCAAAAAGAGAGTACAAATTAACCGATATACCCATTCAAATAAGTTAAATGTATGTTTTAAATCATATACTCTTGGATTACTCGTCATCTTTTAGCATATTTATTTTTGAGAAATTTGTCAAAAAAATATCGAATTTGTCAATTTGGACCGTTTAAGCTGTAAACTATTACTTAAACTATTTAAACCTTATAGCTTTGTTGATCTCAATTTAAATTTCGAATTTTTATTGACTAAAACAAAATAGACATGACGTTAACTTCACTAACAAAATATTTAAATGAAGTTAAATCTTACAGTTAACGAAACGACGTCATTTTGAAAAAAAATGACAAAAATCATGAAGTTTCAAATTTCAATCATTTTAACCACGGACTTTTGTTAATTTTACACTTTAATCACAAAATTTTGTTGACCGAGTCAAATTAAACATGACTTTATATTAGGGATAAACGATGAGTTATCCTACTCAGTTTGAGTTATTTAAGTTTTGATTTTGTTTGGTTTTTTAAAATATGTCAATTCAAGAATAATTTATATTGGTTCCACTCTATGCGGGTTATTTAGCTCAATTGGATTAAAAGCCAAAAGTTGAATAACTCAAACCGAGTCGAATAACCCAAACTTAAACCGAACTGTTATAAAACTTATTATTGAATTGACATATTTTTTTTTTAAAACAAACAAAACCAAAACTTGAATAATCTGAACTGAGCTGAATAACTAATAGCCAACCTCTAATAAAAAATTGTGCCCAATTTTGCTCGGTCAATGAAAGTTTATGATGAAAATGTAAAGTTAAATATTTCGATCAAAAACATAAAAACAAGTAAAAGTAACAAAATGGCTCGGTTTCAGTTTCAGTTATTCTAGTTTTGGTTTTTGATCCAAACCGAACCGTATAACTCAAACCGAAAATGTTTATTAGTGGAAAATGATTGAGTTATAGAATATTTAGGATGTACTATATCTTTTGTAAGAATTTCTCCATATTCTGAAACCACATAAACTAATATGGAGTGCAAAGTAATTTTTTATATTTTTGAATATATATATATATATATATATATATATATATATCAGGTAGTCTAGCGATTTGTACAATAAATTACATATGCATAAATTATTGTTGATAAAAAATAAATAAATGGAAATACATTGTCTGTATATATAGAGTTAACAACACTCGCTTGAAGAAAAAAAAAGTTTGATGCAATTGTAGTGATCAATCCATAAATGCTAAATAATCAAGTTGGTATTGGTTACCCAATAGTTCAAATAATCAAAACATTCAAATAAGAAAAGAATATTTTCTAATCAAAATATGACTCTCTTTTATTTTAATTTTTGTCTATATATATACTAACTAAAATGCTAATATGAGACCCAAATAAGTTATCAAGCGAAGCAAAGTAGCAAACTCTCAATTTTGTTTCCATCTAATCATGTATTCTGGCATCAAACAAAACGTCTTAATTTGATTATTTTATGAAATTTAAACGAGAGCTCAGTCTTTGATTAGTATTGTTATCACATAATTATTTATGTAAATAAGTTAGAAATTCCTTTCCTTTTTAAGTAACGGTACCTTTCAAACACCTAACTCCTGCAACAAACATTTTAATGCTTTAGCAACATAGAATTAACAAAGCTAGAATAAAACATTTCATGTGTCTATACAAAACATATTCACATTCATGTCCCTAACAAATATTTAATCACACAATTATTGGGTCCTTATTAAACCCCAAAATTAGTCAACACTAACTCTTATAAGAAACATACAAAGTAAGTAGCTTAACAAATTTTCAGACTAAATTAAAATATTCAGTAGCTTCAAAACCACCACATTGATTAGTAATCTAATCAAATAAAAAATATAACTCCACCGACATTTCTCCTACCGAATAGTCATTTTTGACTAATTTTTCTGGTTATTCTTTACTTTGGCAATGAGTTGTCATTTTTTTTTCTTTTTGATAATTTGGAATTTTTAGATTTTCCGGATTCAGACTAATTTTGGAGGTTAGGTGAATACCCATAAATTGTTCAAAAATAAAATGACTTAGTTGTGTACGGCAGGAATCAAATTTAGGAATCAAATTTAGATATGTTTACATCTTTTGCCTAACTCTTACCGTTAGTCCCCTAAGTATCATATTTTAACCCTCATATTTTGTATAATGTGTTTTATTGTATTCTTATAAGAATATTAAAAATAATCAAATATGGTATAAAACTCGAGAAGCTTTATAGAAAGGTTGTAAATATTGGCAAAAGAGAGAGAGTTTGGAAATTTTCATATATACACAATGTTCTGAATCCATGTGAGAAGATTGTGAAGAATGAGCTGGACATTGTACAAATCGGGAATATATAAATAAACCCACCAAATACGCATATATTATGCTAAATAAAGTGGTCAACATTAATAAAATTAAAACATAATAGTAAGTTAAAAGGAAAGTTAATATTTATTTATATAGAATGAATAAATTAGGAGGCAAAAGGAGCTCTATGAGGAATGCCTTTTCGTCGCCTAGAATTAGAATTAGAAGAATGAGTTGGAGGATGCGTGCCTTTGTTCGTTTCTTCTTCCCTTTCTTTACGCAATCCTTCTTCTTCTTCTTCTTCCTTATTCTTTCTCATTCCTTCAACCTGACATTTTCGATATTATACATTAATGTATATGCTTAAAATTCCAACATGACAATAGAGCTATCAAATGAGGTTGTCTTTCGTCCTAATTAGTTTGGACAATTTTTTGTCTAGACCATTTGTATTCGCAGTTTTTTTTGTTTTGTCTACGGGTAAATGCGGTCAAGATAATATGAACATTAGACGTCTAATAATCATATAATCTTAGGTAAAAAATTTTACGGTTTCATTTTCACTTTTACACTTTACAAAAAAACATTTACATATGATTAAAATCATGGACGTCTGCGAACAAACTCATTTGGATGTGGTCGTTTATGGACGCAGACATAAATTGGCGCAAATACAAATGGGTATAAACACAAATAGACACACACAAAAATGGGGACAGACAGAAATAGACACATACATAAATGAGCATATACAAAATTTATTTACGAAAATGTCGGTCCTAATTAGATATGTCCATTTAGACGCGGATAACCTAGTTGACAAACCAACATGACAATGCAACAAAACCTCTATTCGATTTATCATATATATGGTATCTCTTAAAACCGACTTTTTAGTTTCTCTATTGGACAAATATTATACCATAACATTATTGTAACGTATGATGTAATGCGTTAACCAAATTATTGTGGTCCAGTATTCTAGAGTTGGCTTCTATAGATGTGGAAATTGTGTTCATGATTTACCAGGCTATACATGTAAACAAATCGTGCATTGTAAGAAAGAGTTTAATTAAACATACCTTACAACCCAAGGAACAGAAGCGAAATGGATCAAGAAGGGTTCTACTACATGTCTCACAGAAGTAGGAGAGGTTTTTAGGAGTAGAAGAAGCAGCACCATTAGAGTTTTTAGGTTGAGGTCTTTCGTTTAAGAAGAGAACCCTCGCACTATTGATTACATAAGTTTGCACTCCTCTTATATCCAATGCTTTCTCTACCTCAGAGACTCTCACCACATCATGATACGATGATCTTCTTATCTGAAGGACGGGATGTTCAATGTGGAAAGAGGAGCGACAGTAGAAGCAAAACGCAGCGGTTTGACAAGAGAGACAGAACATGTTGCATTCATTTCGTGGTGTCTCACGGTGTCGAGGGCAAATCTTGAAGAAGTTTGTTCTTAATAGAACTTCCAACCATTTTGTCTCCTCCATTTTTATATCTTCAATTAAACAATAAGATTAGAGGAAGATCTAGATTGAGATTTTATGAACAATGTAATAACTAAGGAACAACATAGTATTTGCCATTTGCATTACCTTTATGAAGATGATCAAGGAGAGAGAAGAGCGAGAGAGAGATAGAGAGAGATAGGGAGAGATGGTATTAGATGCTTTGATTTCGGAGAGACAAGAGTAAAAGAAAAAAAATCAAATTTTAAAAGGTAAGAGAGAAAGGAGATATTATTTTTATATTATTGTTGGTAAATTAAGATTTTTATGTTTTTTCTTATTTAGGAGTGGAAGTTATTCCCAACATTTTATTAGGGAACAATTAACTTTTTTTATTATAAAACTAATATTTATTGTATATCTATTAACTTTATATTGGTAAATTTATTAACTATTTTTTAATTGTAACAATATATTTAATTGTAAAAATATAATTTATTGGGTAGAGGAGGGAAAGGATAGATATGATGCTCAATTAAGATTGATTGCAAATAATTGGATTTGAAAATGTTGTCTTTCTTTTCAGAAGTATGATACAAGTGTAATTCATTTAGTGAAAATAAGATCAATATCATTAATTTTTTTTTTTGAAATAATTAATTTTAAATAAAATATGTAGTAAACATCTATAATTTTTATTTGTAAATTATATAAGAATCTAAATTAATTTTTTGGTAATATATAAAAATATCTAAATTAACGTTATATTTATATTATATTACACTAGTAAAAAACAGTCTGTAGCCACGAATTTTTTTGTGGGTATACGAACTTAGCCACGAATTAGCCACGAACAAAAATTCGTGGGTATAGCCTCGTGGTATAACGATTTCGTGGCTAATACGTGGTTACTAGCCACAAATTTTGCCACGAAAATATTCGTGGGTTATCCTGATTTTTCCCACGATATTATTCGTGGGTAAAACCATGAATCATGATTCGTGGCTTTTTCATGGGTAATGTATTATGAATAAAAAATAAAAATTATACGTTTAATATATTTATTATTTTATTATATATTAAATAATTTAATTTTATTAATTTTTAATGTAAAATTTAAATTAAAAATATGAAAATACAAAAAATATAAAAATACAAAAAATATAAAAGTACAAAAAATAACAGAAAAACAAAAATACAAAATTACAAAAAAATAGATCTACGCCATGGGCCTAACTAATGAGCTTAATATGATGTTAATGGGCCTAAACTAAAGCTTAATGGGCCTAACGCTTTAGGTTAGACCACCTCTGTTGGATCTGCGCCGCCGTAGAGATGCCGCGACAGGAGATGCAGCGATGTGGAAGGAGACGTCGGCGACAGCTTCCATGCGGTGAGCCAATAAAGAGACGCCGTGACAGCTTCTACGAGCGGGAGAAAGGGAAAGGCGGCGAGAGAGTGGAATAGGCGGCGAGACGGAGGGAGACAGAGGGAGAGACGACGAGAGGGAGAGGCGGCGAGAGAGAGGAAGACGCGGCGAGACAGAGGGAAACGCGGCGAGAGAGAGACGCCGGGACAGAGGGAGAGGCAGCGAGAGAAATAGACGCCGGGAAAGAGAGAGAGAGTCGCCGGGACAAAGGGAGAGACGACGAGACTTCTCCGGCGACATCGAGCGAGAGGAGAAATGGAAGATGAAGAAAAAACGTAAGCGAGAGTAAGAGAATGTAGAGAGGCGTAGAGAGGGACAGAGAGGCCAAATGAGAGAGGCTAGGGTTTTCGGTAAAAGGAGAGTGAAGAATGAAGGAGGAGTGACTCGTGCCAAAGAAAAAAGAAGGAGAAGAGAAGAAATCTTTTAGATCCGTTGGATCTATTATCATCAACGGTCCAAGATTAAGTAGAGCTAATCCTAGTGAACTAAGATGAACCAATCATAAATTAATCTGTTTATTAATATTTTTTTATCAATAATTTGTATTTTAAGTTATTTTGATCTAAAATTTTATTTATTCTTGTTAATAGTTTCTCAAAAAAAAAATCTTTGTTAATAGTTTAATTTTCAAATTATTTTCATCTAAATATTTATTTATTCTTTTATCAATACTTTAATTTTCAATTTATATTTATCTAAATATTTATTTATTTTTTGTTAATACTTTTATTTTTTAATTCATTTTATATTTAGATATAATATTTATATTTTATTTATTAGTATTTTTAATTTTAATTTTGGCTAATTGTTTTTATGTTTCAATTTACTTTGA
>OVAU01001112.1:0-16152 GCA_900406315.1 Biscutella laevigata subsp. laevigata
TCACTGTTCCTAAAATCTCTATCCAAATAACCGAACCCAAACTAAACCCAAATGCCCATGCCTACACACATAAATCAAGAGGAATGCACTTACGAGGAAGCGGGTCGATAGATCTTTATACTCTGCATTAACTCTTGAGGATAAAAGAGCATAAGCTTCAGAAAGCAATTGTGTAATTCCGTAATGCAGCTTAGACAATAGGCTTGCACTTTTTCCGCTTTCTTCAGCCTTCATCGTAGTTACAGCCTAGAAAAAACCATGAGCATCGTGTTAAGTTCATGAACTTCCAACTCAAAACCAATTTAACAACGAGTAAATTAGGTCATATTCCTTATATACTACTTAGGATCTTCTCAAACTTTGAATATGAGACCATATTTTCTAATACATCGGTGTTTTTCCGGTTGATTTGAGGCAATGAATGCATATAAAGTTTAAGCACTAACCTGACCTTCAGCTAAACAGAGGAGACTCAAACAAGAGCAAAGAGGAGGAGTTAGTTCCGGAATCTTCCCTGGAGGCAACGAAGATTGTAAAGAAGGAAGAAGCTCATGAGACAGATGATGAAAAACTCCAGATGCTTCTCTGTAATGTGTCACAGAGTTCTTAACATCTGTTGTAATCAGTAGCAAAAAAACTATGAGAAATCAATGCAATCTCAAACATTGTAAGAAAGAAGTAGACATTTATGTACCTGTGGATGCTAACTCCATAGCTTTCTCACGGAGCTTAACTGCGTAAAGGAAGAGTATCATTCCAAGCTCGAACATTATGTTATCGACTTGGAAAAATCTTGGACATTTACGATGAATCAAAGACTGTGAGATCAATCCACTACTCCATCTTATCTTAAGATTTGAAACCTTTTTAAGCTTATGAGAGTAATGTACTAAGTTGAAGAGTAGAGGAAGGTATTGTTCAAGTTTGTAGAGATCCTGAATAAAATATAATTTGGTTATGAATAAAAAACCTCATCATAAAGAAGAGTTGTATATAACAGAGCTTTTTACCTGTTGGCAAGGAGAAGTTAGTCCTCTGTTCATCTCTCTTGCAGCAGCATCAGTGAGTTTGCTGGTTCCGTTAACAGATTCCTCGATTGGTTTACGCTTAGAGGTTAAGTCTTTGACATGTTCTAGAGTCGTTGGACCGTCACATGCTAACACTTTCTCGAACACAATCTGTTTTTTTATGGTAATAATTATGACAAAAGCGAGTTAATGCTAATAAAACTAAGTAGCTCAAATCAATTCAAAATCTATACTACTTTGTTAGAATCTCAATTCATATCGCCAAGTCTTAGGATCAAACTTACATAGAACACGCAAAAAACCCTATGAGTTTACCTGTTTTGTTTGTGGTTCGGGAATTAGGTACTGCATCATCGTCATCTTCCAAAAGCTTGATTCTCAAAACTCGTAAAACCAGAAAGAATAAGATAAAACAAAACACAGAAACAGTCCAGGAGCAAAACTTTCAGAGACTTTTTTTTGTTGTTGTTAATTCTATTGAATTTAATCACTTAGTTTTCTCGATCAACAAATCTATTTGTCATTTATTGATTCTATTTGTTGATTCTATTTGTCTCTCACAAATCTCATAAGGTTATCACACTTTGATAACTCTTATTTATAGATTAGACTCATTCTAATCATACTAGAACTAAGAAAACTACACTTTCCTTATTTCTCATTTATAGATAAACATAATATATTTAACTCTCTTAAATATATTCTCTTAATTTATCTTTAATTACTTTCCTTATTTTAATTGTTCAAACTTGGCTTCAAACTTAAGCCAAAAAATTCTTCATCTAAGTAGGTTTATTAATATACTATATAACAGGAGAATGAGGTACTCTCCTACCTTGACATGTGACACTTCTCTTCCCATAAAAATAAATATGTGATTAATATTGAACAATTTAACAAAAACAATTAATGTGTCATAGCGGTTAAGTGTATAATTATGTAGAATAGAGATTATGAGTACGATTCTCGATTGTTATTTTTGTTTACTTTTTATATTTTTATCTAAAGTCATGTATAAAATCATTATTTTTTAAAAAATATTTTAAATACTAAACACAAAGAAATGAAATTTATTATCTCTTCTTATTATAAATAAATTATATTAGAAGTATTCGGTACAAGACAAAACGATCAGTAAATTTTAAATTGCGTGTGAAATAGAATTCATCAGAAAGAACTGATTCTTTTGTGTTTTATTGTATGATTAATATCGTCAGTAAATTTTAGATTTACGTTAGAATATTCAAAATATTAACATGATAAAACATGTTATTATTATGTCAAACTCCACAGAAAATAAGAACTTTGCTTAGAGAGTTACATTGAAAGAACACAACATAAGAGATTATTTTAGTTGTTTTGATATACTTTCATAAAACAATTTTCTTGGAACTTTATCAATTTTCTCTTATAAAACAAAAAAACAAAAAGGCAAAATAAATAGTAAAGAAACAAAAAGAAAAATTTAAATTGGTATTCTCCTCGAGACACAAAAAACAAAATTTAGTATGTGTGCTTCAAATCTGATTATAACTTTAAACATTTTTGTTTATCAAATTTTTTGACACGAGGTATTATAGATTAAAACTAAAATATAATTTTGGTAATCATAAAATAATAAGTTTAAGAATAAAAAATTAGAATAACACTTTGACCCCCACCAAACATGGAATTATAAATTTTGAAAGAAAAAAAATCTTATTTATAATTTATAAATATAGTTTGACATAATTCACTATAACTAGATAAAATATAAATTAGCTAATATATTGAAGTGTCATCAATTAAGACGTAAGAAAAGAAACTTCTCATATTAAATATAAGAAAATATTGACTATGATTCACAAGTGAAGGAAAAAAGAACTAAACAAAATAAACTTTAAACCACTGATGAAAAATTATATCAGTAGACAAAATTATCTGAAAAATTAAAATTATATAAAATTATAGTATAATAAATGAAAGGTATGTGGAAATTCAAAAGATGTTATTATGAATTATAGAATAAGAGGTAAGAAAATAAATTTAGATGCTCTACATGAGAACAAACAAAATATATATTTAAGCATAATATGCAAAATAAATTATAATAATCATAAAAACTAAGAATGATAAAATGAAATATAAAATATTTAATTAAAATTCAACTAAAATATTTTTACTTAATAAAAAGATATAAAACAACATCGCGCATGCGTGGGTTCTCTGCTAGTTACTTATAAAACGCAATTCCTAAGAATTGTAGGAATTATTTGATTGAGATATTTATTTGGTTTCCTAATCCTATGAGTTTTAGGAATCTTCGAAGTATTGAAATAGAAAGAGTTGTGAGACAAGACAAGTGAAATCATCTTCAACCAAAATTATGATAATCGATCTGAAAACTTCAATACATCCTTTGATCAACATATTAAAAATTGGAGATTTTATTAATTTATTCGGAGGGAGTTTCCATAGTTCACAGTGCAATTTCTGTGTAAATGGTGTTTTCTTCATGGACAAGGTATTGACCTTTGATGATATAGTCTTCAAAGTTAAAGTCAACAAGTTAAAGTCAACAAGTTAAATCTACTTAATTAATTAGTTTTATTTACATTCCACAAGTCAGCACACAAAATTTCCCAAACAAACCCTACTTGTCTTTTTATTTTTGATAAAGCGTTTTCATCATAAAATCCTACTTCACGTGAAGATTAGTAAATAATTTATTCATAAAATCTGATACCAAATATAAACCGATGTATATCCGAATCAACCAAGCAAACTTTACTTAATTAAGTTGATGACCCAAAAAAATAATATAAACTTATTCAAGAAATCGCAAAAACAAGAAACTAACATTAGTAGTAGCAATCAAGTATCGTTACAAAAAAACTCATGAACTCTTTTTTTATCAAACACAAAAGTTTTTCTTTTGGTCTTAGCTCGACATCATCACATTGTCAATTAATAGATTGGAGAGCTTATTAGTTCGTCATCTATGTAGGTTATTAATTACTTTAGAAAACGCAATCCTACTAGGAACTAGATAGAAACTCCGAACTTTTTCTAAAAATATATTTGAATAAAAATATCATAAATTAAACGATATGTGTGTACTGTCTTCAACTTCTATGAATAAGACTTAAAATAGACTTATACTGGATGATGTTCGTTTGGAAGATGCATCTGAATGGACCATCTGAATGCACCTATGTTCGTTTGTACATTTGGAAGATGCATCTGGATGGACCATCTGAATATATATTATTTTAGTAAGATTTTTACGATTTAAATTATATTTACAAATTAAAAAATTATCAAAATATCTATGTATAAATTAAAAAATTAAAAAAATTTCAAAATATCAATTCATAAATTTAAAATTATCAAAATATCAATTCATAAATTAAAAATTATCAAANGTAAGATTTTTACGATTTAAATTATATTTACAAATTAAAAAATTATCAAAATATCTATGTATAAATTAAAAAATTAAAAAAATTTCAAAATATCAATTCATAAATTTAAAATTATCAAAATATCAATTCATAAATTAAAAATTATCAAAATATCAATTCATAAATTAAAAATTATCAAATTATCAAAATATCAATTTATAAATTTCATTTGTTATGAATCGTCATATTTAATAAATTGTTTTGATAAAATTTTAGAAATTAATAAATTATTTCAAGAAATCAGAAAAAAAAACAAGAAGCTAACATTAGTAATAGCAGAGCCATCTCCTAATTTACCCCCATTTGTCCCTCCTCAAATCNTTATCAAAATATCAATTTATAAATTTCATTTGTTATGAATCGTCATATTTAATAAATTGTTTTGATAAAATTTTAGAAATTAATAAATTATTTCAAGAAATCAGAAAAAAAAACAAGAAGCTAACATTAGTAATAGCAGAGCCATCTCCTAATTTACCCCCATTTGTCCCTCCTCAAATCTCTTATGTCCAAGTTAGTCTCTTATGCCCCTTTTCAATTATTTTATTTTTGATTAAACCCAAAACTCCAAATCAAACCCCCCACCTCCTTCAAAACTAAACCCTAAGTTTTGATTAGTGAACCCATGGGAAAATTTGTAACTTCTATAACTTTAAAATTCGGAAAAAAATATTTTAAAATCGTTTTTTAATCGTATTTTGATGATTTTTTCGAAAATGTGAAAAAATAGTTTTTCGATTTTTGAAATATTTTTATAAAACTCTATAAATCAAATAAAAAATATTCGTGGAAATAGTTTAATTTTTTTTCCTTTGACATATAAAATTAAAAGAAAAAATATGTCCTAAAGAGATTGAAGAAGGACAAATGGGGGCAAATAAGGAGTTCCCTCGTAGTACCAAACATGAATAAATAAGACAAACTTCATGCGGGTTCTTTGGGCGTAAGGTAAAAAATAGAAAACAAAAGTGTTCAAGTATCGTTACAAAAAACCTCATTACTCTTTTTTTATCAAACACAAAAGTGTTTCTTTTGGTCTTAGCTCGACATCATCACATTGTCAATAGATTGGAGAGCTTGATTTGCGAAAAACCGAACATCAACGTCTGGATCTTCACTTAGCTCCACCAAGCATGGTTGTATCATCTTCTCCACAACCTTTCACAATCCACCACAAGAACAATTGTGTTTACAGTTTATATTCATAATTGAAGACAAATGTGACATCATAAGGTTGATGATACTAACCGATTGGTCGACTAGCGAAATGAGAGATTGCATAATCTTGGCGACATTAAATTTGATGTTTGGAACTCTGAATACAGTGATAAGAGGAGACAAAGAGTCATTTTACTTGGCTATTGGGAATAATGGACTGAGTCAGTGAGATTCATGTTTAGAGAGAGAGGGACTTGCCTGTCTTTGGACGCAGTTATTACTACAGGCAAGAGTTTGGAGCATGTGATCTCGGACCCCATTACTGGAGCGAGATGCGATACTGTACGAAGAATCGTCATCCGATAAAGATAATGTGGACTATTAATCTTCTCTAGAACCTGCAGAAGTAAACGTACTTGTAATTGATTGCGAAATTTTTTCTCTACCATACACATAAGATTTTCTAGACAAACCTGAGGAACTATATGCTGCATTGCCCATTCAGGACCAAACTCTTCAGCAAGACGCTTGAGGTTGTTTGCAGCAGCCTCACGGATTGAGTGAACCTGAAAATAGAAAAAATCAGAAATTTACAAATAGTAGAACAAAAGGATTTATCTATCGATGATGCACAATGATGGTAGAGGATGAGGGACCTTGTCTTGTAACCATCGCATGCAAAGAGCACCAAGCTTATCGTCAAAGAAGGCGACACCTAATTGACTGGCCAACAAGGGAATATACTCAATTATAGCAAGACGTACTCTCCAGTGCCTGTCTTCAGCGAGTTCTCCAATGGCTGGCAATAAAGATTGTGATAGTAGATCAATCCCAATGACCTGCAATATATTATGAAGAATAACCACTTTCATCATCTAAAACAAGGACGAAAAAAAGAAGTTGCTGCCAAGTAGTATATATTAGTCTTTGACTTCATCACCACATCTTTCAGTTCCTTTGAACATGTGGAGAACCTTTTCGGAAATAGAATGCAATGTTGAGCAAAGAGATAAGTAACTCGGTCAATAACAAACCTGGTTCACTTGGTCAAGTTTGCTGATAATGTTTAACCTTACATCAGGAAACTCGTCTTTCAATAGAGAAAGAAATATTGGAAGAAGATGTTCAATTGTCGCATCCTGCAGTAAGTATCAACGCTGAGTTATAAACTGCAACGTACAAAATTCAACCAAAATACTTATACAGAAAAATATAGTTCGGTTTTCTTTAAACAGATAATGGTCGTGGGCATCTTCCAAGCACAGATAACACAATTCCTAAATATGACAACCAGGAAGAAGAAAAGATATATACATGGTTTTCAAACCAAAGTAAAAAGCATTATGCTTAAGATGGTAAAGCTGAGTAAAATATTATGAAGATATGTGAAGCATATTGTATATCAATTGTAGATTCCCCTTACCTTACCCAAGACTGGCGCCATTCCCATTATAACTGAGGCCAAAGCAGATCTGACGTGCTGAGAAGAGTCAGATGATAATTCCTACAGGTAGATTTTAAGATAAGCTATTAACAATAGGCAAACACTGACTGTATATTGGTCCTTTGCACAATATGAAATCAAAACACTACTCTTGAGCTTGTGTACCTTTACACAGGGAAGAATGTGCTGGATAGCGAGTTCAGGGTTTAAAATGCCACTAAACTTAGTGACTTTTCCAGCAGCTGCTATCCGAACTTCAGCTTCATTATCACGAAGTAGACGAACATATGCAGGCACCAGATCCGCCCTTAAAAACAAGGCACATAAAAAGAAAATTATAAACAAGAATTATGGAAAATCTATCAAGATGACTCAATAAACATAAACTTCCAAGCACTAAATACCTCTGATACCAAAAGTCTGGTGTTTAAAAAATAAAACTGCAAATTCAACAGTCACTCAAGAGATCATTAAAATATAACGAACTTCAACAGCTCAACCAGCATTGCTTACCTAGTTGGCTCCGGCCCAACAGCTTCACAAAGTTCATAGAGCTGATTTGCAACCATATAACGCACACGCCATGACTTATCCTGTTCAGAGTTGAAAAAAATAAAACACCTCAGACATATCTACCTTACAGCTTTCCCATAAGGCTCATCCATATAAAATCTTATCTTCTTCACACGCTTTACCTGCGAGAAATTGACAACCACAGGAAGAATGTGGGCGACACAGTCCTGAGGCTCCAACAGTTTCCCAAGAGCAGCACAACCCTCAACAGCCAATAATCTAACCGAATCTTGATCTGATATCAAGATTATAGGGAAGTTAAAAGCTATCAGATCAATGCTTAACTTCCGATAACTCTTAGTGTTCATTGAATTAACCCTAAAACTCGCATTTTATTTACATCAGTCACCCACATAAACCGGCTTGATTAGAACAATAAAAAGTATATGATGGCAAAACCGAGCCATCAAGTATCGGAAAACTTACCATCTTGAGTAAGATCATCAAACATGGACATAATGTCTGCCTTCAAATGAGCTGATTCAATTGTAGCGGCAAATTTCCCTAAATTGGTTGCTGCAGCTCTGCGCACCATTGGCATGTCATCTTGACAGAGCTGACTGTATATTGATCTTAGCTCTGTTTTTAACATATCTGGGGCACTTGGGTATGCAATTTGAAAGATTCCACATGCCGATACTCTAGCTGTGAACCACTCACCAGCTGAAAGCCGCTGTTACACAATGGCAGTATTCAGAAATGCTTATGGCGATTGCACATTACAAACATAACAATCATCTTGGTTCCTATAGAAACGTATGACCACATACACAACCACAATCCAAAAGAACCCTAATGTCAAGACGTATTTGACGCCACAAATATCTGATGGATGTTCTCTTAGATCAACCCAAATGGATACAAACAACTTCAACCAACCGATTTCCTAAAACAACTAGAAAGGGAACACTGAACAAGATGCAAGAGAGTATTTCCAACCTTTGGGCGAGAAAAGACAAAAAAACATATGTTCTTCTATGTTTAGAGGAGGACAATTTCTCAAAGAGATTTCTTGTCTAACCTTAGCCAGAGGAATGAAATGATCAACCAAGTCACTCTTCCTCATTTGAGAACCAATTTTGCAAAGTGAATCAACAGCTTTCTCCCTCACGCAAGTTTCCTCAACGGTTGAGAGAGTCTCCAGAGGTGGAAGCAAAACATGTGCATGCTCAATCCCTCCAACATAAGGAATAAAATCCCCCAACTCTTCTGCAACAGCCAGAAGCACCTCATCATCATCGTCATTGTTTTCACTAAGAAACGGAATCAACTCCTTTCTAGTTCTCTCCTCTCCAAGAGCACGAGCAATGATAGAAAGGCGTCTAATGGAGTTCAATCTAAGCTGAATATCATCATTTTTTAGCTCGTCTATAAGCACGGCAATGGGGTATAAAGGCTCATCAACCGTAGACATCCTGTCCAAACTCAATCACTCCCAACCTAACTGATCCAATCAACAACGATGAACAGAAAGTTAGAAAAAACACAATGCATAGACACCATCAATAGTAAATAAGCTAACACATACATTTTCAGACTACAACAACACTATACAAAATTTAACAAAGAAAACAAAATGCTGAATTTTGTGTCATATATGAGATATAGATAGAGCCCGATACTGATTGCAATTGAGATTTATCCCACACAAAAAACAAATCGTGCAGCGAACAAAATAAAGCCTGCCCCTGACAAATCGTGCAACGAATTAAAATTTCGTCCCGTCCCCATCTATCTTCATAATTAAACACGAAGGACGACCTAGAGAGACTAGTAACATTCATTGAGTAATAAAGAGAGAAGATCTAAACAACAAATCGATTTGAGATTCTCGTATACATTCAAAAATGTTTCTTAGGTGAAGAAATGGTCAAGATTTACCGATTACGCTGCTTTCTCAATTCGAGGAATATTTCAATCTGGAGAACGAGAATGAATGACCAGAACCAGAAGAAAGAAAAATCAAACAGCTCATGTTTATTGAATTGGGCTTATAAATATATTAAAAACTATATGGACCTTAATGGGCTTTGGCTCGATTAACCCAAATATACGGTGCCGTTTTGTAATGTTTCTATCTCGTATTTAAAAAAGCTCCATAATCCGTTTTCTCAAAAAATCTCGAGAAATGAAAAAAGTTGCTCTCTCCTTCCAGTTTATTTACCGCGCGTTACTTCTTAAAGCAATGGCGCCAAAATTGGATAATACAGAAGGTATAATCCCTAAAGGAAATCTTCTCGTTCTCTTGGGTCTTATTCAATTGTTGTTCTTCATCGTTATTGGACCTGTGATTATTTTTGTCTTCTCACCCAATTTTAATTTCTCTCTAATTTACTTGATTCCTGAATTTCGGATCTGTAGCTGTCGTACTCAACTTTGTGGTTGAGGTGACCATTTCTCTGTGATTTCGTTAAAACCTAGTTTTAAACGGACCCGATATAGATATTACCCAGAATTTAATTTTGAGATTGAGTTAGGTTTACGGGAATTTTCGAATTTTTTGAATCAACCACATTGGCTCTTTTCTTATTTTTTCCGTTAATCTTAGTGGCAGTTACGATAAACTGGGTTTGATAATTGCTATTTGCTAGATACAGGTTCTATAGCGTAAGCTCTTTAGATTAGTTTTGTTAATTTGTCGGGGATTTTGATGAACAGTGTTGTTAAACTACGTTGCAGCAAAATCGACCTCTAATACGCCCAAAATGCAGCTGATGCTCTGCAAAAGTTTAGCCTTAAGAAGACTGCAGCACAGAAGGCACTTGATAGCCTTGCTGATACTAGGAAAATCACTTTCAAAGAGTATGTACATTGCTAGAAAATATACATTGCTAGACTAGATCAGTTCCACATTCCAAACAATAAGGAATTTACTCAAGTAATAGAAGAATACGTCACGATAAAGTAAAAGTAATAACAGTAATTAGGTGAATAAAACAAGAGACACATGATAGTTAGTTAGATGAGTGGATCTAATTCATGTGTGGTTGTAACATAACTAATTCATGTGTGGTTGTAACATAAGTGTGTAAAATATCCAAAGGAATATTCTTTGAGATATTTCATGAGTTTTATACTATAAATATTCATGTTTGTGTCTTGCTCATCATAGTATTTATAGTACAAAACTCATAGAATATCTCAAAGAAATATTCTCTTAGATATTTTACACACTTATTTTACCACCAAACATTAGTTGGTACACACAACTAACTATTCAACATGTGACTCTTACTTTATTCATTTAATTACTCTTATTATCTTTACTTTATTTACCCTGTCTCCATAAGAGAAGTGACTTTCTAGCTAAGTGTTCTTCAAGAGTGGCATTGTCAGTGTCAGAGACTGTTTCCATTACGCAGCCACCGTTCAGGATGTATCTGTGTATTTGATATCTTTTACCTTCAACCCGATAGATTGGATGGTCATAGTTACTTGTTGGTCATGCTTATTGGTCATGAAAGCCTACCAAAACCTGTCGCATTTCTTAAGCAAATCTCAATGGACAGACCTCTCTATTGTGCCAGTGGACAGAAAAGTCTGGGGTCCACATCAGTTTCTTCCAAGCCATTTAGAGTGCTTATCATGCTCGCTCTTTGGTGGAAGTTGCTTTTTTCTGAAGGCATCATCATGACACTATAACTGTTGTGGACCAAGGCTTCGTGTCTCTGTTGTCTTCTTTTTCTTGTGTTGTTATCTTGAACGTGTCAAAGATGAAAAATCCTCTTTGTGCCCGAATATTCTCTTGCCACCACGTTGCATCGTGGAACAGTGTGAGCCATCTGTATAACAATTTGTATTGTGGCTTTTACATTTTGCTAAGTATAGCAGTATCTCTCTTATGGATCAGGATTCCAACTGTGTATAAGTTTGTTACATTCCAAAGTAGTAGATATGTTTCCCAGGGAAAGTTTCGATAGTGTACCGGATTCATATCTAAAATGGTAAAGAAAGGATATACTGGGTGGTAACGTAGTCTAAGAAGTTGCCCTTTGTTAAGATCTATGGATATACACTTTCAAGGAACTCTGTAAGGTGATAACTCCTCGGTATACTAGAACGTTGTCCAGCACCTTTTTCTGTAGACCTCGCAGCAACATTGCAATCATGCTTCTCAGTGAGTCTTCGGTTGGGTTCTCTGGACTGAGAGTGTATCCGGATGGTGCTTGCGATCTGTCGTTGGGTCCTCGACAAGAAATCTGGAAGGAAGTTATTTTTTTCCTTTTAGGTGTTTTACATCGAACTTCCATCGCGAGAACCAATTTTCCCATCTGAGTAACTGTGACTGTGGTAAACCCTTTTGCTTGAATTGAATCATCTTTGAGAATGATAGCTTGTCCATTTTTATAAGAAAGTGTTGGCCTAGCAAGTGAAACTCGACGCTCTCTATTTCCCCTTGACTGCAAGTATCTCCTTGTATGTTGAATGGTAGTGTTTTTCACTGTCCTTAAAACACACAGTTTTTATAACCACAGAGGTGTCGTTTTCCTTTGTCATCTTCTTCTAGGAGGACTGCACACCAATAGCAATCACTTGCGTCTGTCTTCGACGATGGAAGTTTCTTCCAAATCTGCTTTAGTTCCTTTATTGCCTCTATGCAATTTTGATTCCATGGAGTGAGGTGTGAAACTTACTTCTGATCTGTACCAATTTTTATATGTAATTTAGCTACTCGGATTGAACATTTATCTTCATAGACACTAAGAGCTTGCAGTCAAACATGACACTTGGAGAGATACAAGAGAAAGATGCTTACCTAAGGAAATAGGTACACGTTCTTTGCTTTGGCTCTCGTCTTTTCTCAACTAATCTTGTAATAAGAAATAGCTTACATGTGATTTCAGCATTTTATCAGGTTAAGGAAATGGAAGACAAACTGATCAAACTGCGCGAAGGAATTACATTGGTGAGGCCAGAAGACAAAAAAGGCTGTTTAAGAAATGTACTCAGACAAGATAAATCAGTGGCGAAAGCGTAAGAGGATGTTCAGAAACATTTGGGATACTCTAACTGAGAATTTTCCCAAAGATATTAAGGAATTTAAGGTAAAAAATCATATATCTTAACAAGTTTTTTCTTTCAGACTACTACAGCAGCTTGGCTGTAATGTTCGGCTACTGTTTACTTGGTAGGAGGAACTTCGACTATGATGAAGATGTTGGCCCAAGTCTGCAAGCATATTTTGATCTAATTCAACATGGTAAAAAGAGGGCCAGAGGACCGTAATTTCCAGGTTAGTTCTTTGAAATCTCTCCTCAGGTCGAGTTTTTTCTAGAAATATTTCATGAATACACCAATAAAACTATTCAACAACCTCAAAAGCTTATATCCAAAAAGATTACCAATAATCTTACACCCTTCGATCAAAAAGAAAAAAAAAAAATCTTACACCCTTGACCAATAAAAAGGAACATAGAAAAAGATTGTACAAAAACTCAACCATCAAACCATAGATGCACCTGCATTAAAACTCGACCCTTCAAACCTGCTTTACACATAGACTACAACTCTTAGTATCCTCGAACCTGTCTGGACCTGACTGAAACCGGACCCTTCAAACCTGTTTTACGCATAATAGGATGGTCACTCGAATGAACTATGTGGCTCACATGTCCACTATCCGCTCTAACCGAACCATACTTAAGATCTTGCTCATCTTCAACCTCAGTAGTAGCATTACTCTTAACATCATATTGGGTTTCTTCTTCACTATCGTAGATAACAGTATCCTTCTCCAACAGCTTCACAGGGTCTTCTCTAAATGACATCACTGGAATATCCTCAATAATTTCTTCTGAATCCGACATAGACCTCTTAGATTCTGACCTCACATCCCCTTCACCATCTGTAATATCATCATCATTACCTTCATGTTCTTGTTCTGATTTCTTGTTTTCAGAACCAGTCGATGAATTTTCCCCACCAATAATATTTCCCCGATTGTCCGGCCCACGAGGAGAAAACTGGGAAAGCTCCACAGCAGCTCGTGCTGCTGCTGCTGCATGAGCCGCTGATTCAAACGCTGCCTGTGCGGCAGCAGCCACATCTTTGTACTTCTTCTTTCCTGGCTTAACCGAATCAGATAAACCATAACCTTCTCCTATCTCGTCTTGTACTCTCTTTTCACTGGCTAACTTAGTCGTAGAAACATCTGATGTTCCCTGCACAAATCATAAATTTGATTAGACTATAACTGCTAATCTGTCCTCTTTTTTTTTCTTTTGTGGTTAATTTCAGATTTCCATACCTCAGTGGAAGTAGAAGCATCCTCTAGTTTCAGAACAATGTTATTCTCTGCAGCAATCTCCTTCAAGACCTTCATTCTAGCTTCTCTCGGTGGGTGCCTTGTCGACAACTTCTGAATTATCTATAGTAACACCAAAAGGAAACATATGAATATACTAAACTCGGTAAGTATTTTTGTTCTATCTATAGATGTAGATATATAAGGGTTGAATCGAAAGTTGCTTACTTTGGGATTAACCGCACAATTATGGCGCAACTCAATGGAACGAGCGGCGAGATCTTTGCCAAAACGAGAAATCAAAACATGACGAATCTCTTGAAGCTCAGGGAATTCACCAATTCTAGAAGCCGCAAAGAGCAAGCTAGAAACAGCTTCAAGAAGCTCTTCAGGGCAATCTCTATTGTGTTCAAAGAGATGAACATGGTCGAGCAAGAGAGTGAAGTAGCCATGGATGAAGAAGAGAACATCGAGGGTGTTTTGATCTTTAATGACTTGTTCGACTCTGTGGAAAGCATTCTCGTGGTGGCCGAGCTTGAGAAGCTCGGTGACATCAGAGATGGCTTGAGAGAATCTGGCTTGACGCTGGTTCTTGAGAATAGATAGCCTTGTTAGAGCTAAGTTGATAAGAGATGTGAATTTGTTGGTTTTGAAACCCCGACACAACAAAGCGTCTAGCTTCTTCCCCATGACCAGACCGTGTTGCAGAGAAAAGAGTTCATTTGAGTTTGGTTTGAATGCTAGTCTTATAAGAGGAAAGAAGAGGTAAGACGCGTTACGCCATGCGAAGACTTCTTGGCAACGAAGTTTTCTTTAGTTTGAAAATAAACGACCTTAAAGGTTGAAAATAAGTTTAGGGGTCAAAAAATAATAATAAAGACAAAAGGGACCGCTGTTGAAAATCGTTCAAGAGGTTTAATTATGTTTAGACAAATGTTTAAACTTTAAATCGTTGTGGGTGAAAAGAGAGGGATTTTTTTTGGGCAACAAAGACAGGAGATTATTGTAATCAGTAGCATGGTACAAGACAATTATCTTTAAAATTTGTATTATTCATTATTAATTTCGTTTCAATTAAATATCTGATTTTCTTATCAATTTCAATAAAAAAATTATTTCATAAAAATTAAATATTTGGATATTTATTTATAATTTCTTATTTGTTTTTACATTTAAAGAATAATATAAGAAATATGAATATTAAAAATGATAATAAAAAAATAGATATTTCTTAAAAGAAAATTATAATTTAGTTTCATGAAAAAGAAAATAATTATGATAGAAATCGATAAAATATAAAGTGTTTAATGGTTATTTTTTATTTTTGTTGTCACAAAAATAAGTATAGCAATATTTTAAAAATATTATTTAAAAGGTAAAAAAGAAATTAATATATATTACATTTTCTCAAGAAATTAATATATATACTACTATATATAATTAAAGAGTTAACAATCTATTTCTCCATCAACTTTACTCATATAACACCACTTCCATCCAAAGTTTATGTTTCTCTATATTTTCTCATAAATTGAACGGTAGCTATCAGTTTACACACATTTTAAAAATTAAATACCTATTTATCCACAAAACAAGTTATAGAGTCCATTATCCACAATCCGGATTATTATTGGTTTAGTGTAACTAAAAATCTCACTAAACCAAATAATCTAATTAATTAAAACCAATAAACCAAAAAATAAATCTAAACCAAGAAATCACAACTCTAAACCAAAAGATAAATCTAAACCAAAAAATCCATTTCTTTTTCCCACCCACCTTCTTCCATCTCTCCCTCCATTAATCTATCGCTCATACAAATTGAATATTTAGCACAAAATTATCACTAAATTTTGATGCCCATAAATAAAATCACAACAATTTAAACGATTATGAACTTTTCTTTCAAACCTCCAAATGTTAAGTTTTATGAGACAAAATCAATTGGCAACGATAGGATTCGTCTATATCCCTTATAAACTAGTTAGGATAACTGAAATGTGGGACATTAGTCCTAATAACAAACAATTTAAATTCGTTTTGTTAGTAGAGAGGCTGCTGATATTTGTTGCGGTTCGAGTTTGGTTGGTGTTAGTTCCTGTTCCAGTCTTCTTTCCAGTTGAGTACTCAACGGTTCATCCGGATGTGTCGTGATCTCGTGGAGTTCATGAAGTACCCAGGATTATCACCTTTTATCTGCTCCTTCTTCTGCAATGTTTGACTCTTTCGTCTTTCTCGCGAGAAATCCTTGAAGATCAGTTT
>OVAU01001113.1:0-16136 GCA_900406315.1 Biscutella laevigata subsp. laevigata
GATCATCCAATTCCTTGTTACAGAAAAATCTTGTTTATCAGCCACCAAGTCTGAGAAGTTTGCTGCGCATTGTAGCCTTAATATCCACGATAATAGAGTTCGCTCCTCTAACTGATCGCCCATGAAGTCTTGCATTCCTCTAAGTCCAAATTGCGTATACCACCGCTTGGAGAAGTAAGGAGTAAATATCATTGAGTTTGTCATCATTGGAAGCACGACGCACCCATGATACCAAATCCATAAAGTCTCGGGGTGGGTTGATGTTCGATGGCGCGAAGAAAGAGGACCAAATCTGATGAGAGAAAGAACAAGAGAGGAACAGATGGGAATGAGTTTCATTCTCTAACCCACACAACAGACAAACCGGCGGAACCTGTATACCCCAAGAACTTAGGCGATCTCTTGTAGGCAAACGATTCCTCATGACGACCCACATAAGAAAAGCATGCTTTGGAATACGACGAGGGAACCAAACAGATCGAGTCCACCATAGAGAGGGGCCCGAAGGGCAAAGAGTCTCCCAAGTGCTCGCAGTAGAGAATGCGCACGGCGAGGTGGAAGGTGAATGCTTCCACAGATAGAGATCATCATCATGTAGAGACAGAAGCGGTAAGGAGGGTAAACAAGAACGAAGCAAGATGTAAATAGGATGTCGTCGCGCAGGAGATTGCCATCCTGTAATCTGTAAAGCGTCAGTAACTGAAGATGCCTTAGGAATGCCTGTCACACGTGGTCCATTGGGACCTGTTATGGTGAGAAGATCACCCAAATCAGTCCAATTATCATGCCAAAAAGAAGCTAATCTCCCATTCCCAATCTTTACCACTAGGAATGATCTAGCTCGAGCTCTCTCTTTTAAGACACTACGCCAAATCCAACTGCCCTCATTGTTACAATTTAGAGTCCAAAAATTCAGACCTCAGATCAATTTGACACTCGGATCATGGTTCATTGTTCTTGAAGTTGAGCAAATCGTTGATCGCAATTCTTGTACATGGCTTTAACTTTCTCTCTCTCCCAAAGATTGAAGGCAGGAGTTGGAGAAGTGTGCGTGGCGTCATTTGATTAGGAGAGTGCAGTGGGATATGCAAGTCAATCGATAGAATGTGGATGGTCCATGCGGAATGTACAACAACTTGTCTATGTATAATCTAATAAAAGTTGTGTGTCTCCTCTTTATCTCTTTATTTTATATAGAAGAGTTGTTGTACATTTCGCATGGACCATCCACATTCTATCGACTGACTTGCATATCTCACTGCACTCTCCTATTCAAATGACGCCACACACACTTCTCCAACTCCTGCCTTCAATCTTTGGGAGAGAGAGAAAGTTAAAGCCATGTACAAGAATTGCGATCAACGATTTGCTCAACTTCAAGAACAATGAACCATGATCCGAGTGTCAAATTGGTCTAGAAAGTCAAACATGGAGTTTTATATGTTTGGAGAATAATCGTTTCAAAGCTAAACAAAAATGGCTTTGAAACGTTGAATAACATAACAGAATAATTTTTTTTAAAAAAAATCGTGATTGCGTTTGTGTAAACGAACCAATGAATCCCTTATAGAAAACACCAAAAAGAAAGTCACCGGCATTTCCTAATTAGCCACCTCTTCGAACATCAGGCGGCGTCTAGAAACACTCACGTTGCCGTCTTCACCTATTCAGCCGGTAGCCCTTCCATATTCCCATTTTTCTTTTCTTTCTTGTCCGATTTCCTTCCACCCATCCCAATACAGAAAAGGGGAGAAATCGATTTCTCTGGGGTTTTGATCTTCTTTAGGGTTTCTCTGTATTTGGATGGAATCATCGGCCTCTTCTGTAGATAATCATAGAGCAAGAAGATTTCGTTGTTTCCATTGTAGCTCCTTTAGAAACTGTTGTCGTTGTTTCTGCTGCTTTTACAGCTAGGAATTTTGATTCCCTACCTTCTTCTCTCTTTCCCGTTTCGATTCTTGTTGAAATTGGGCTTCTCTAGTTGTTGGTAGTTATGGACCGTGCTCGATCGGATCTCACGTTGGGTTTCGGTAGCTCCCATGCTTTGCCGCTACGTCCTCCTTCGAGAATCCCGATTGCCGATGACTCCATCTCGCTTCAGATTGATTCCAGCTTCCGTCCTTCTTCTAATCCAATCCCTCTTTTTCCACTTCAGTTGCTAGAACAGAGATTCGATGATACCGGATCGCGTTGTCGGGTCCTCGAGGAAGACGATGACTTGACTGATGCCTACGACGACGGTTATGATGATCAGAGGGAAGAGGAACAATTCATCCTCTTGGGTCATCCGATGAAGTTAAAACGCTGTAGAGGTTCCAGTTCCATGTCATCACCAATCCCTTGTAAGAGATTTGCAGTTGATTCGGGGATAGAAAGCAGACGAGCTGCCGTTAGGGCGTGGGGTAATCAGTCTATTAGAGAAGCAGATCCTGAAATTCATGAGTTCATGGAAAAGGAAAAGCAGAGACAATTTAGAGGCATAGAACTCATAGCTTCTGAGAATTTCGTGTGCCGAGCAGTGATGGAAGCTTTGGGAAGTCATCTGACCAATAAGTATTCAGAAGGAATGCCCGGAGCAAGATATTACACGGGGAATCAGTATATTGATCAGATTGAGATTCTTTGTCAAGAACGTGCGCTTGCAGCTTTTGGACTTCATCATGAGCAATGGGGAGTTAATGTGCAGCCTTACTCTTGCACTTCCGCTAATTTTGCAGTTTTTGCTGGTCTTTTGTTGCCTGGTGAACGAATAATGGGATTGGATTCTCCCTCAGGTGGCCATATGAGTCATGGGTATTACACACCAGGTGGAAAGAAAGTCTCTGGTGCGTCTATTTTCTTTGAGAGCTTCCCATACAAGGTCGATCCTCGTACAGGGCGTATTGATTATGATAAGCTTGAGGAAAAGGCGCTTGACTATCGTCCTAAAATACTCATCTGTGGTGGGAGTTCATATCCGAGAGACTGGGAATTCCCTAGGTTTAGGCATATTGCAGATAAATGTGGAGCTGTTCTGATGTTTGACATGGCACAAATTAGCGGCCTTGTGGCAGCCAAGGTATGCTCATTCTCATTTTCCATTTTGCTTTATGGATTGTTTTACTTTGGGAGTAAAAAACTCGAAGCTCAGCACATGAATTTTGTATTTCTCATTGATATTTAAATTAGCCTGCTCATTGCATCTTCTTGAATGTTCTGGTTTCTGTAAATCTTGCAGGAAGCTCCAAATCCATTTGATTATTGCGATATTGTCACCTCAACCACACATAAGTCACTCCGTGGACCTAGGGGCGGTATTATATTTTTCAGGAAAGGGTTGAAGCCAAATAAGCAAAGTATGAATCTTAATAATCACTGCGAGAGCAATATCCAATATGATTTCGAAGAAAGAATAAACTTTTCTGTCTTCCCATCGCTGCAAGGCGGTCCCCACAATAACCATATAGCCGCTCTAGCCATTGCCCTCAAGCAGGCCGCTTCACCAGAGTACAAGGTTTATATGCGACAGGTCAGGAGAAATGCTAAGGCTTTAGAAAAGGCTTTGTTAAGCAAAAATTGCAAGCTGGTAACTGGTGGCACGGATAATCATTTGCTTCTCTGGGATTTGACTCCTTTGGGCTTGACAGGTATGTTATTCGAAGTAATCTGCTAAGAAATGCTCCTCTTATTCTTGGCAGAAAATGAAAATAATCGTACTATGTGATTTAAGTGTATGCATCCCCGTACAAGCTATTATCGGCATTTCAATTCTGTGTCCGATATTTCATGGTGTTGCATCTGCTTAACAATTCCTTGTGGATCTAAAGGCAAAATTTTTGCCAAGCTATGCGAGGCAATGTCTGATCTTCTTGACGTATCTCTTATTTTCTCATCTATCCTGGTTGTTGATAGAGTAAATGACTAGCTTGATGACCAATGATACAGTCTGCAAAACTTAATTTTTTGGCTTTTCAAAATCGAAGTCTCACTTATTTGACTTCTGTACAATGCTTCTGTTTAGCTGTGAATTTCCAAAAACCACTAAAATCCTTGGCCTTATGATTTCAGGTAAGGTGTATGAGAAAGTATGCGAGATGTGCCATATCACAGTCAATAAAGTCGCCATTTTTAGTGAAAACGGTGTTATTTCCCCTGGAGGAGTGAGAATAGGTAAGCAAGTCTAATTCTCGAGGAGACCTCAACATTCCGGATTCTGGAATCAGAATTGAGCTCTTATCCCTTTTCTTGTTTCTTATTCTTGACCTTCATGAGCTCATGTATCTGTCTCAGGCAGTCCGGCTATGACCTCAAGAGGTTGTTTAGAAGCGGATTTTGAGACGATGGCTGGGTTTCTATATAGAGCTGCTCAGATAGCAAGTGGTGCACAAAGGGAACACGGGAAGTTGCAGAAGGAGCCTCTCAAAAGCATTTATCACTGTAAAGACATTGCAGATCTTCGGAACCAAGTCGAAGCTTTTGCTTCTCTGTTTGCAATGCCTGCGTTTGACATGTGAGCCAGCCTGAAGAACGAGACAGCTCAATCTCTTTCTCATTTTGTTTGCCATGGTAATATAAATCCGTGCATCCATTTCTCTATTTTACAGTGTCAACTATTTACATTCCCTAAATTTGCTAAAGGTAGATCAACATTTTGGGGTTGAAAAAAAAAAAAAAAAAACTTTACCGTGATTCTTCAATACTTGTGTACATAGGCATCAGGAGTGTGTTGAGTATTAGTGTATACCTTCACATTCTTTTCAAGTGGTTATATTAGAATAAAATTTTTTGTTGGGAAATTTATATGTGCACTTGAAATTTTTATAGAAAAGTGAATAATATAATTACATGATGTTTAAGTGTTGGGGAACATAATTTCTGGAACAAGAGCAAAACTTGCTTCTGACTTCAATCATTGCTCTTGTCCTTGAAGAAAATCATTATATTCTGGGGAAGAAAAAAACTTTGACAAAAGTAGTATACATTTCTTTTTTTTAACATTTGTGTATTTTGGTGGTAAGTGGTAATGTTTTATTTGGTAAATTAGCTGAGAAAGTTGGTGTCCTACTGGGACGGCAAAGCATGAAATTATGGTGAGGGTCTCTCTTAAAGCATTTAGAATTTGCATTTTTTTTTTTTTTTTTTGGGTTTTTATAGTGACTTTTCTCAACTATAATATTTTTGTTATTATTATTTTTCTTTCGTAGCTTAATAAGGGCAAAGAAGCAAAACACACACACTAAAACGAGTAAGGCTTTAGTCTCAGTTTTCTTTCTTAATTGTTGCTATCTTGATTATGTTCTTAAAGCTTAATAGCTTAGAAAATAAAGCTTTAGTATTAAAAATATAGTAAACAAGTGTTTTGAGTAAATCCATGCTTTAGTTTGGATATACAGAAATCATGTGTTGTATGAACTGAACGAAGTTTGTTTTTTTGGAATGATTGTTATTATGACACCGAGTAGATAGTTGACCAATTTTCCAGCAATGTACGAGAGTGGCTTTTAATTGAATTTGTTTCGGAGTCAATTTTAAATAAAAATCATAGTTAGACATGATTGATGTTTGCAAGAATTCACATCTAGTGGGTTCAACTATTTTGTATTGGGAGAAAAATCAAGACTCTTGAGAGAGCCAACTGTTATGGGACTTGGGCACTTTTGGTACTTTATTTACACAATTACCAAGTATCTTCAAGTTTGAGATTTCGAATTGTTTTTTTTTGTCAAAGATACTATTTTCTTAGTAGAAAAAGGAGAAAGCAAAGATGAGTGAAAAGCAAATATTAAAATTAAGTATTAGAAACTCAAGGAAGCAAGTAAAGATGGAATGCTTTAGAACAGTGTGTGGGGATGGATTTAGGGGTGTGTGAATTTGGTAATTATTCATAATTACTGACATCAAAAGCCATCAAAATGGTGTGCCTAAAGCATATATATATTTAGATTAGAGTGCCAAAGAAATCAAAAGACAAATCTGCTTTACAAAAGTATCCATTTTCATTATCAGACCACAAAGTCAGAATTCAAAAACTAAATATCTCTTTTTACCTTCTATGTAAATAAAAAATTTTCAATTTGTTTTGATCATTGGCTTTCTTCACCAAGGGCTTGTTCTTTTGTCGATCGCTCTAATAGCGATAGCGATCAATAAAAACAACGGCAATGGTAACAACTATTAAAACAAAATCATGATGACAAAGATATAAACAATCGCTAAGCAGATGAGCTCTAGCTTAAATCACATATGAATGTGCCGTTGATAATCTTAGCGGCAGTGACGAACGTGTTAAATATCATCAACGGCTGTTCTTAGCGATAGTTTTCATCTCTTCATAATTATTTTACTCTTCATTGTAGTTATTTTTTTTGACAGCTATCGTTATCGCTGCGAGTAGTTAACAAACATGGCCTATATCAATCAGACAACAAATAAGCACTCCATATAGACTCCCTTTTGTTGTTGCGATTTAGATTAGGATTTAGGTTTGGTCTAAACGACGACAAAGTCTACTTCTACAAATATAAGTATAGATTAGTCCATCGGACAATGTCTAAGTGCTGTTTATGTAACTGTACGGACATCTTCTTGAACTGTTTTTGATTAATTCATCTAAAATCTTGTGTCCTAATATCGGCTTGTATTTATTTTGAATAACTCGCTAACTAAGTCTAATGTTTTGTTTCTATATCCAAAACACTTTTTTCATTTGGTTAAAGCCAAAACCCATATTTGAGCTCTCCATGTTTTGTTTACAGAGAACATACTAAGATCTTCAACCAAAACTGAAAAGCAGACATTTACTTTAGATATGATCCAGAGAATAACTCTATTTTTACAACTTTATATATAAACATCAAAAATACTAAAATAGAGCAGATATTCACGAAAAAATAATTAACATTTCAATATTTTTCTTCATAACAAAAAAAAAAAAGAAGTTACAATAACTCCTACCAACTGATTCATCTAAAGCCTAGCTTACACTTTTTTGTTTTTTTTCTGAAACTGAAAATTGTCAGCTTCTTTTATTATTCATCTATGGCTGCAGAAATCCAAAAGCTTTTTTCTTCCTTCAACAATTTCATCAAAGAAATCATCTATTTGCGCCACAATACTCTCTGTTCCATTCCTCAAATTCCCAAAATACCCTCTCAGATTCTCCACTCTTTCTCTCAACTCCTTCTCTTCCTCTTCACCCTCTCCTCCGTCGCAGAATCGCCTCTCCAGCTCAGCTTTGAGCTCTTCCAACGCCGTCTTACTCCTCCTGTATTCGTGCATCAATATTCCCTTCATCATCCCCATACTTCCCACTTCAATCGCCACTCTCTGTTGTAACCTCCCCATAGCTCCAACGAATCCTCCACCTAGAGCTTGCGTTTGCGTCTGCGTTTGCGATTCGTGGGGAAAACAGTAGACTAGACCGTTCATCAAAATCATAAGTAGAAGCGAACTCATGTTTCTAGTCGCGTATAGTACGCCGCGAAAACCACTGAATCCGTTTTGTAACTTCGTTGACGACTCGATTACAGTGGCCGCCGTTTGTTCCGACCAAAACGGAAAACTTTGAACTCGATTCTCCATTAAAGCTCTGTTCTCTTCCTCTATCCCAATCGCCTCTCTCCTACATCCTGATATCGCTCTAATCACCTAATTACCATTCAAACAAACAGAAATCTGATTCAACCAAAATATTCTCAACATAAAAGATTAGTTTGTGATGATCACCGACCTGACGACGGTTGTGGCGGTATACATCGAGGGTAGAGGCAATGGAAATTCCGGCGGAGGAGAAGTTTTCGATAGAAGAAACAGAGGATTTGATGACAAGACAAGCTTCCCAAAGTTTAGAGCTTTCGTCCATGTATTCATCAAGCCATTTGTCACCGACGGGAAGTTGGAGTTTTTGAACGAGGAGAGTGAGATGTGAGTGAGAGGTACGGAGAAGACAGAGTGTTCTCTGTAAAAAGTGTACGGACATGAAGTTGTTTGAGAGATAAACTCTTTCGAGATCATCCATTGATCTGTTTAGGAATGAGTAGAATCCGTTCACTGAGTTTGCACAGGACGGATCCATTTTGAGTAAACAGATTAAAGAAGCTTCAAAGATATTATTCTTTCTTGGTTGGTCGATGCTCAATGAAAAGATATTGAGAGAGAGAGTGAAATTGGAGGAGAGGGAAAAAGAAAAGGGGAGAATAAAAAGATTATGTAGAGATTTGGAAGGTATGTGAATGTATGTATATCTATAATGTATGAGTGTAAATGATGTGTAATGTATAGATGAAATAAGAGTGAAGAGAAGAAGAAGGAAGCTGAGGTTTTTGATTCTAAGGAAGAAAGGAATTGTTGGGTACAATGATGAGTGTGTTTCCTAGTGAGGAGGAAATATGATTGTTCTTCTTTTTTTTCATTTTTATAATTTGTGTTACTTTTTTTATAAACGGTGTTTTAGATTTGTAAAAGAAAGGAAAAAGTGTGTGTAGATGACTTTTTGTTTGTAAGATTTATCAGTTCTTCTCTTTCTTTTTTTGGTCTTGGTGGGAAATTGATTCTTTGTCTGAATAAAATCATGGCCTCAAATACCTTATTATCTATATAATTTTAGTATATGATTCTAGTACACGATTCTTTTTATTTATTGGGGGTAAGTAAAACTTGTAGGTCTTTTCAAAAGGTATTTTTACATAAAAATGGAGATTAAATATTGAGATATCTCAATTATTAAACCCAAAATATACTAATAGATTATCAACGTATATTTGGTCCCTTTTCTATGATAAAGTAGAAAAATAAAAAGTAAGGAGCCATCGAATGTTTAGGGGTTTTAGTGGGGTTTTAATTAAAAATTTAAATATATTTATTTGTATATATTGAGCTTTAATGTTTACTTTTTTAGGTGCTTCTTCCTTCTTTTCCTCTCTCGAGGTACTGATTTTTTTTGGGTTTTTATCAAGAAAACAAAAATAAAAACTGATTTATACTTAATAGCATCAATTTTTTTTTAATTTAACCAATTGACATTTCGTTTTATGTCCCCCTTTTTTCTTATAAATTGCAACATTTTGCAGAAAAAGAAGAAAAGGGAATGATGAGATTCTTTGTATGTATCCTTTTAGGTCGATGCATCACATAATACTCTCAAAATTCTTTTTTTTTTTTTTGATAATTGGTGAATATATTAAGAAAAAACGAAAAAGAGTTTATGTTACAACAAACGGTCCAGCAAAGCAAAATGCTTTGAGAAAAAAGAAACTTAAAAGAAATGGGAACTACATAAGAGAGAGCTACTAATCAAAGAGTGTGTGCAAAGTAGGTTGCTAGAGCATCGGGTCCATTGTTAGATCTGTTTACGTGAGTAATTAACCTAGACCGCATGGTTGTATCAATGATCAGATTGACCTGTACGAGAGAAGCTTCAATTCCAGTGAAGATACGGGTATTTCTTTCTTTCCAGACGTGGTAGAGGATCACCTGATGCATCAGCTTGGCGACATAGATCAAAGGCCGAGGAGTTGGGTGAGGCGATTGTGCTAGCCAATCAGATGCTGGAGAGAGACTTGCTGGACAAGCCGGTATAATCCTACGCATAAATTGCATCCAAATCTGCTTAACAAAAGCACAATCATAGAAGAGATGGAAATGGGATTCATGTGCAGATTTGCAAAGAGGACAGGTGCTATCGACAACGATTCCCCAACTGAGGAGGCGATCCCTTGTTGGCAGTCTGTTTTGGATGGCCAACCAGTGGATGAAGGAGCATCTGGGAATGGCACCAGAGAACCACACAGATTTGCTCCATGTGACTAGGGGTGAGGGGTCTCTGATCTGAGACCATGTATCTTTAGTGGAGAAATGAGCTTTAAATTCTCCCTGTCTTGTGCGCCATAGAAAAGTATCCGGACCGGACATAGCAGTGGGGGGAGGATTTGAGATCAGGTATAGCAGGAGCTGTTCNAATGGCACCAGAGAACCACACAGATTTGCTCCATGTGACTAGAGGTGAGGGATCTCTGATCTGAGACCATGTATCTTTAGTGGAGAAATGAGCTTTAAATTCTCCCTGTCTTGTGCGCCATAGAAAAGTATCCGGACCGGACATAGCAGTGGGGGGAGGATTTGAGATCAGGTATAGCAGGAGCTGTTCAGTTTCAGATGAACGTGCGTTTGGTAGATTCCAGTTTCCTCCTGAGATTGCATCTGATACAGTTGCATCAATTCTAATTCGAAGAGAAGACGGACCAGTAGCTTGTAGAAAGCAAATTAGGGGACCAAAGTGAGTCCATCGATCATTCCAGAACGATGCCGTGCTTCCGTCTCCCAGCTTACAAGTGAGGAAATCACGGACCTGCTCTCTTACACTCAGCATCTGATTAATTGCCCAAGAGAATCTAGGCGCTGGCTTTATACTCCAATAACTCTTCCCTTTAAAGAGATGACGCTTAACCCAAGCAATCCACAAAGATTCTGATTTGTCAAATAATTCCCAGATTCTTTTGAGTTTGAAAACCACCTGAAAATCCTCAAGTTTCCGAATACCAAGACCCCCTTCCTCTTTGGGGCGACAGATATCAGCCCAAGAAACCCTTGCATTACCCGCTGTAGAACCCGAATTTTTCCACAAGAAAGCAGTACAAATCGAATCAACCTTCCTATAGAACTTTTTCGGTAGAGTGAACACTTGACTCCAAAAATTTACCATTCCATATACAACGGATGCAATGAGACGTATCTTACCCGCATAAGATAAAAATTTGGCTGTCCATGAGTGCACTTTATTTGTAATCTTCTCTAAAAAAGGTTGAAGTCCTGCATAAGATAACTTTGTAGAGTTCAGCGGAAGGCCCAGGTACCTTGTAGGCATGGAACCTTGCGCAATACCCGTGACCGAGCAGACCATATCTGTATGTTGCTGTGTATACCCTGCAATAAACAGCTCAGATTTCTGAGGATTCATCTCTAGTCCCGAGATGTCACTGAAGTCCTTAAGAACCGCCAATATCCCATTGATAGAAGATAGTGATCCATCCGAGAAAACCAAGAGATCATCTGCAAAAGCTAAATGAGTTATACATGGATCCCGACACTTTGGATGTAGCGCGAACCGACCCTCCGCTGCTGCGCGATCCAGCATATTCGATAAAACATCCATGGCCAAAATAAAAAGGTAAGGAGATAGCGCATCTCCTTGGCGCAACCCTTTTTTCCCATTGAAGAACCCTGTAAGCTCCCCATTTAGCAAAATCGAGTATCTCGGTGTTGTAATACATTCCTTTACCCAGCTTGAGAACTTGTGAGGAAACTGATGAGTACGCATCAGTTTGAAGATAAACTCCCAATTCACCATATCAAAAGCTTTTCTTAGATCAACCTTCAAAACTGAACTATGCTTCACTCCTGGCTTATGAAAGTCCCTTATTAATTCAGATGCTAGCAAGACGTTGTCACCTAATTTGCGGCCTTTGAGGAAAGCTGACTGATTTTTAGAAATGTTATCCAATAAGATAGGCTTTAAACGATTTGCCAGGAGCTTGGAAATGACCTTGTAGATGACATTACAGCAACTTATGGGCCTAAAGTCTTTGAGCTTTGCCGCTCCATCAGATTTTGGTATCAGTGCAATAGCGGTATTGTTCACATCCCTTAACAGCCGTCCGGAGGTAAAGAATTCTCGAACTGCATCGAGAAAGAGAGTGCCCACCGTGCTCCAAGCCGTTTTGAAGAATTCAACTGTATATCCATCACGCCCCGGACACTTATCTTCAGGCAGACTAAATAGAACATCCCGGATCTCTAGATTCCCAACCTCTCGCTTCAAGTTATCAACCATCTGTTGGGAGCATCTGAAATGAGTGATTGATTGAAGAACGTCCAGTCTAACAGAAACATGATAGCCTGATGTACCAAGCAGGGTCTGAAAGTAATCCACCACAAGACTCCGCAAGTCTGCAGTGAGATAACGGCGGTTTCCGAAATCATCAATCAGATAGTGTATTTGGTTGCGCAGTGTATGACCCTTAACAGTATGATGAAAAAAAGCCGTGTTTTGGTCGCCTAGTTTAAGCCACTTAACACGTGACTTCTGCCTATAGAACCGCTCTTCAGCGTGCATGAGTTCCGTCAGGAGAGTATGTTCCAGTCGCTCATCTTCTGCTAATCTCGTAGAAGGTTGAGTCAAAAGTTGCCTTTGGAGATCAACCACTTTTTCCTTTTGAGATCGGACCCGCAGCGATAAGTTACTGAAATTTGAGCTATTTAGGGACCGAAGGCTAGGCTTAAGGTGTTGAAGGACCTTAGACAATTTGAATTGAGAAGTACCCACAAAATGTTCATGAGTCCAATTATCCCGCACCGTCTTTGCATAGTCCTTGTGGTCTATGAGGTGGTGAAAGAATCTGAAAGGAGTGAGACGCTTTCTTTGCCGATTTGGAAAATGAACAAAGATGGCAGCATGATCAGATTGCATAGGTTCCTGTAACTCAGCAAAAGCAGATGGGAAAGTATCACACCAAGAGTTGTTCATCAAAACATGATCAATACGCTTTGCAACCATATCAACTGTGCGCTTGTTCCACCAAGAAAACCTCAAACCCTTCAAAGGGGCCTCAATTAGTTCAGATTCCTGCAAGGAAAGCTGGAAATCATACATACCTGAAGTGTCAACAGTAAGAGATGATGAACTTGAGTGATGTGAGGTGTGTAATATTTGGTTGAAGTCTCCCAATACAATCCAAGGCTTATTTCTTAAGGTGGTTTCTGTCGATACAGCCACTAATTCAGACCATAAAGCAATCCTTTCCTGAGCCGAATTTGATCCGTAGGCAAAAGTTACCGTTAAACTGGTTCCATCTGACGGAAGATACACACCACAAGTAACGGATTGAGTTGTACTCTTGTAGATAATAACCGATACACTCGGCTCCCAAACAACCAAAATTCTCCCTGCATCATGATGATCATAATTTCCAAACTTTCTCCAACCCTGAGGAATTGCCCTTTCCACTCTCTGAAAATTAGCTAAATGCAAATGCGTTTCTAACAAAGCACCAAACAGTGGCTTCCGGATATTAATCCATTGCCGTACCGAAGATTAACGTCCTAAGCTATTTAACCCTCTGATATTCCAGCAGAAGATCATGGGGATCACGAAAAAAGGATATTAACATGAAGGGTCAACCCGAGGGTCTCTCCTCCCACAATCTTCCACGATCTCCTTTCCTAAGTCAGGAGCGGGAATAACATCACTTACCATCAACGGAGTAATCAACTGATCCAAAGGCGGAGGTGTCGCAATATTGTCACTGTTTGCACTTTGAGTAGATAATGACTTTGAGGCCGAGCCCACGTCTATTGGTGAAGCCACATCCACAAGTTGAACCACAATCTCTGCTTGGATTCCAACCACAGAGGATACTTCATCTCGCACCGTTTGATCAATAACAGAGACTACCTGATCGTTGTCGGCAACCATAATCTGATTCTTTGAACGTGGTTCCACAACTCTCCAACTCTGTGTCGATCTGGCTCTTCCGTTTCTGGAAGGTTGTCTGCTGCGTGAGCGAGGGAGGACAATTGCTGAGCTCGCCAACTTAGGGCAGTGATGAATATCGTGGCCAAAATCTGTGCAAGATTCACACTTGGGAGGGAGCCAAGGGTATGATACTTCTATTTCAACTTCCTGACCATTTGGCAGAGCTGAGAACACCTTAGAAGGAAGTGGCTTTAGTAAGTTGACCTCGATGACTATCTTGGCAACTTCAAGGTTTTCTTTGCATTCTGTTTCTGGCGATAGAGATTTTGGATCACCCACCGCCGTTGCAAGACGCCTAAGACTTTTATTGTTGAAGAGTGGGATCGGGAGGTTCCGGAACTCCACAACAACCTGTGCTTTGGTAAGGGGAGCTCTAGGCGTGGCCAAATCTGGTGTCCACTTAGCAACATACATAGTGCATCCCGCAATATGCCAAGTAGAACGACTTAGCAGTATCGAGAGAGTCTTCGGATTTGTAACTTTCAGGAGGAAGGAGGAGGAGTCCAGACGATTGACAAATATGCGTGGCCCTCGACGAGCCCAAAGAGCATTAACCACTCCAATTATCCTTCCCATGTCTGGTGGAGTACCTGGAAATCTTGCCACTAAGTAATCCTTGAATTCCAGTTTAGCAACTTCAAGATCTTCCAGAGGGATGTGTACTAGGGGTGCTCCTGATGAATGAGTGACTGGTACACCTTCCGGGGCTAGCAGGGTTGGATCTTGCACAACATTTGCCCAGGTTTTACTGGTAGAAAAAGGGATGGTAGTATTACCATTCGTTTGTTGTGCAGTGATACCGTCACCTTCGACAGGAACATCGTGTGGGATCTGATTTTCCAGAGCAAGATTTTCCTGATTTATAGTAACCTGAGCTTGATCAATCGGAGGTGGAGCTGCCAGGCGAGGAGAGACTGGATCCATCGGAGTCGCAGGGGACTCGACAATCGGAGCAGAAATAATAGGGAAAGATGAGTTTTCCGCCAAATCTAATATTGAAGTCGAAGGTGCTTCAACAGAGATGGATGTTGACGGTGACTCATTTAGATCCAAGATCCGACCTTGAACAGCTGGATCTTGTAGAGGAATTGAGGTCGGAGCCGTGATTTTGCCTTTGACAGCAACGAATGGAAGTGAGCCGGAAGAAGCCTTGAGAGCTTGCCTTCGGATGAAAAGAGGCGGAGGATCGACTATTTGCCGGAATTTGTGACGTTTGCCCATGACAGGCTGATCGCCGGCCGGCGTGAGGCCGAGCGACGGTGAGCAACAGTGAAGACAACTTTCGCACTTATTAGAGAGAGGTTAACTAGAATTCAGTAATAGGCATCAACTTGTTACTCTCAAAATTCTTTTTGGACACATAGGTCTTTGTGATGTTTGCAAGTCATCATCGTTAATCTAGAAACATAAATAAGAGAATTTTAGGGAATATTTCGTTTTCTTATTATTAATGGTGTACGTGATGGTCCATAAGCTCTTAATTTCTGTCTATAATACTAGTAACATTCATAACAAAAGCTATTCCATATACATCTCATATTTCTCAATTGAAAAAAAGAGAGAAAAAAGAAATCAAAATTTGTTATGTAACAAAAAATCATTAATCATACTACTACAAATAAATATAATTGACTGTATTCAAAAGAGATTTGATTAGATGTATCTTTCACGACATATTAAAATCATGACGAAAAAGTATGTTAGAGAATCCAACTTAACGTAAAAAAGAAGAAGATTTGAAATACAACTTTTGTATTATTAGCATTTATCTAATAATAATAATTGTTATTTGTAAATTGAATAGACTGACAGTGACTAATGATATTAAAATGTCTGCTCAAGAAGAGAACTTATGATTAAAATTAATTAAGGTGGGAAATCAAACTGATAAGTACTGCTTAATCTTTGATTCAGTGATATCTAATCGGACGGTGAAAAGATAAGAAATGTGATTAATTTGGTTCTTCTAAGAGAGTCAAACATCCCCCACTTGAGATCTTAAGATATGTTCCTGTTTTTATATTTTTCATTACATAATTTTGGATTATAAACAAAATTAGATCACTAAGATTCCGAATGGTGATAAACGGATAAAAACAGACAAATCAGGTTAAAAACGGATCAAACAGACAAATCAGGTTAAAAACGGATCAAACAAACAAATCAGGTTAAAAACCGATCAAACAGATAAAATGGTTAAAACAGGCAAAACGGGTAAAGTAGTTAAAAATAATATGTTGGATGGTGATATGTAGTATTGAATAGTAAAACTATTTTTTTCTAAAACTGAATTTTATATATGTTGTTTATATAGTAATTATAATACTAATAATAATAACTATAATTAGAATAATAAGATTAATAACAACATTTATATAACAATAACATTAATATTACATAATTATTTTATAAACATTATGAATTTTTTAATTATTAAAGAATACATGACATAAAATATAATATAGAATAGCTACAAATATTTAATGTCTATATTGATTTTCCCACATAAAAATATTATATTGAATGCATACTATAATTCAATCCATGAATTTATTGTTAATTTATTAGTTATCTCAAAAATATAATAGTTTTAAATCCAACACTTATTTATAAAAATTCTAAAAACATA
>OVAU01001114.1:0-16129 GCA_900406315.1 Biscutella laevigata subsp. laevigata
CAATAGTGAACCTAAAAACTAAGCAAAAACCATGCATATCGCATATTCCCAAGAAAATGATTTATTAAATACTGAGACATCACTCCGAAATCAAACATCCTCAAATCTAAACACACTGATTGTCATGCAGAACACCTTTCTGTCTTGAAACCAAAAGAAATCTGCACATGTTTCTTCACCAACCTGCACTTCTCATGAATGTCAATACTGAAACCTCACCCAATAATCAAATAGCCTTGAAACACACATCAATCCAACTTCTAAGACGTCCCTTAAACCTGAAATTCATAAGTGCAAAAACCAACCATTCACTTAACCATTCACAATCACAACTCCATATAACTTATACAAGTCGATGAACCAACACACAACCAGACATGCGTTCTTGTAATTCAGCGAGGATTCATTCTTCCTTATGTGCAGAGCAAGAATCATACCATACAAACATATCAATGTGTAACTGTCCTGGATATAAACCAATGATCAGCAGTCCACAAAATTGTAAAAAACCTCCACAACAATCAATTTCAATCGAACAAATTCATAGCAAAATTCCTTGTTGATTCTCCTGTCTCTAGTCTTTAATCCTCTAGTATTGTGCAACTTGATTCACGTGTAAGCCTCTCAAACCAGAATTCAAAACATTGCAGCTCCCAAAAATCATTGGACACAGACTTGCAAATCCTTCTGATTTCAAACAATTGAAATCGACAAATTCGATTGAATCTTGTCCATGAGTCTCCCTTTCTCCCATTATGGCATCTTCAACAATAATCAGACATCATCATCTTCAACAATAATCAGACATCATCATCTTCTTCCTCAGGTTCATTTCGTTTGACATTGTACCTCCAAAATCTTGCGGTGTAGTTGTACCCAATAATCATTCCGCTCAACTCTCTGAAAATACCATTTCACCGCAAAAAACCCAAACCTTTTTCTGATTCTTCTTCTTTCCTTATGATTGAACCACCGAGTCATTCCAACAACTCAACATCACAAACGAACATGTGAATCATCCAACCTTCAGCTCTTGAAACAACACTTCAACCTTTAGATCTGTGAAATAAAACATCCACTTTCATATATGTGACATGTCACCCTTTCTTTTGACAAAATTCATTTATGTGCAAAACTTAAAATTTTGGATAAAGTTCAAAGCTTTATGATAAAGCTTGCGCCTTTCTTTTGGTTTTGAAAGAAAACTTGAATCTTTCTTCGTTTATGTGACAAAACTTGAAGCTTTTGAATTTTCTTTCCACCAAGCTTGAAGCTTTTTAAGTCCTTGCAGCAAAGCTTGCAACTTTCTATTTCCTGAAACAAAGCTTGAAGTTTTTCCTGTTTCTGCAACAAAACTTGAAGCTTTTCCTCTTTCTGTAACAAAGTTTGAAGCTTTTTGACTTTTCCTTCAACAAAACTCAAAACTTGCTTGTTTCTTTGACAAAGTCGAAGCCTTTATTCAACCTGAAGAGCTCTGATACCACTTGTTACAAAACAACANACCTTTATTCAACCTCAAGAGCTCTGATACCACTTGTTACAAAACAACACACATGCTCTACTACCACGTGTTACAGATCCGACCACTGTTGTCAACCGCTTGTTACAGATCCACAAGCGACACCTCTCTGCGACGGAACACACTTTTCTGCTTCACTGTTTTCCCAACACTCATCTGCGTAAGAACAAAAATCCGAACATAAAAGAAAGAAATGACACAGAGATTTGTTAATCTGGTTCAACTCATCGGTGTGATGAATCCTACGTCCGGGGTCAGATCAATCCTGACAATCTACTAAATGAAAGAAGAATACAACTCAAAACTCAGAGCTTCGTGTCATACAATGAAGAGAAAAGAAGAAAAACAAAGTGAAACAGTTTTCAGAAAGTTTTCAGAAAACTAAATAGAGAAACAAAAGTTAGGGTTTAGATATTTATACTCCTAATACTTTTAGGGCTCCAAAAGACACTCTTTTACCCACATGCAAATCTAAATAATTTTAATCCTCATATCTTAATTAAGTCTAAACCAACATTAAACCAAAAACCTTGAATCAATAAATCTTCGATATAACACTTATATTCATCTTTGATTTTACATTTAAAGATGAATTAAAAAGTCTATTTTTCTAAATAAATCATTATTTAAATGAACTCTAAAATTTACACAAAAAAATAGTCCAAATTAAAACCGATTATAATGGAAAGACGTTCAAATTGATAGGTGTGATGATAGAGTCCAAACCAATATATGATGATATATGTTATTACAAAACTAAAACTAAACTTTAAAACTTAAATTCAAAAATTTGAACTATAAATTCTTTAATCAAATGACGATGTAATAGAATTTTTGATTTTTTTCTTCAAAGTTCTTATTCTCTCTCCTCAGAAGCTTTCCCTTATGGCGAGCTCTTCAGGCGAGTGTAGAGCGGTAGAGCCCCAACCTAACTTGCTTCTGAGCATCTCTCAGTGCACCGAGCTGTCTCATTACCCCTTCCGGAGTCCACTTAAGCATCGTCGCTGGCAGAGGTCTCTCTTCTCGCGAAAGCTCCTGGATCCTCTTCAGATCTGGGAAGGGAAGGTTCCTCTTCGGTGACGGGCGCTTCGCTTGTCCTTGCGCTCGGCCGGCCGGTGCTCATCGATCTCGTTTTCGAGATCCCCGCTAGAGCTCAGGTGAGTTTCTTTGCCTCTCTGCTTTTTTTTTCTCAGGTTTGGGTCAGAGATTCGCCTTATCTCCTTCACCGCTGCTAGGAGGAAGCCTCGCCATTGGTCTGTGCGTTCGGCGCGTATGCGGGTTCGGTGGCCCGTATGGTCCACGACGGAGGAGTCCTTCGGCCATGGAGCCGTTTGTCTTCTCGGGTTTCTAGGCGTCTCCTCTCTGATCTGCCCGGTTGAGTCCCGATTCGTGGATCCGTGGCGGAGCCGGCTCGTCTCTCGGTAGTGCAGTCTCCAGGTTAAACTGCGTTCGGTTCGGCGCTAGGGAAAGGCTGAGGACGGATTTGCCGCACCGTCTTCTGGCCGGAACCGAGGCCTTGCGAGTCGTTGCCGATTCATGCGGCGGCGGCAGCAGATCTAAGTTTCTTGGCGGCGGTGCGGGTTACTCTTGCAATTAGGATTCTGATTTTAAGTTTGGACTTTAATTATTTTGGGCCAATTTTGTATCAGTTTCTTATGTTGGGCTCTGTTTGAGCTTTGTATATGGACCGGTTTGGACTTAAACTTTTAATGAAAACCTTTTATTAAAAAAATTCTTTAATTGTTATGAATAAAATAATGAATAACTATCAAATAACATACATTACGAGTAACATTTCTTATGTATAACTTCATCTTGTAGTTAATTCATGCGTGTTATAATCTTTGTATTCTCCTGTAAAAGGAGATTATTTTCTCTTGCAAAGATATCATTAAATAATACAAAACATTATACAAACATCACAAAGTATTCTCTTCTCTTCCCTTTTATCTCGTATAAAGTCACTGTAAGTTTGGTTTAATTTATATTTTCATAACACGTTATCAGCACGACGTTCTAACCACATAAGCTTTTTCTAAATATAATAATATAATTTATTCTAGCAAAGCATGTTCTACTATAGTCGTTTTGAATCTTTAGTTTCGTGAAAATTTGAAGTTATTATTTTCATAGATCTATTTAAGTTACTAACTTCATTCTTTCTCATATAGTTGTTTTGTTAACGTTTTCTTAATGTTTTCTCAAAATAGAATTATTATCATTCTTAAACTATTTTATCACTAACTAGAATAAATGCAATATTGCCTATTTCATTTATACTTTTTTAAAATAAAGAGATTTCAACAAAAATATTTTCTAATACTCATTGTCTTTCTAAGTTGAATTATTTCATAAATACTTATACAATATAATGTTTTCTCTAACATTTCAGGTTTATTAATTTAAATAAAACTTGGAGTGATTGACATATAATAAAAGATATGTCTCACTCAGAATCTCAAAATAGAGATATGTGTTTAGCCGATAGTGCTACAACTCACACAATACTCAAAAATGAGAAATATTTCTCTTATATGAAGAGTAATATATCACATGTAAATACCATACCTGGTAGTGCAAAAATAATTGAGGGCTATGGAAGAGAGAATTTCTTGTTGCCCAATGGCACAAGAATTGAAATAAAAAAATGCATTATTTGCTCCGAATTCTCAAAGGAATTTGTTGAGTTTTAAAGATATTTGTTTAAATGGTTATCATATTGAAACCATGAATGAAGATAATATCGAATATATATGCATTACCTCAATTATAAATGGATAGAAGTGTATACTAGAAAAACTACCCTCTTTTTCTTCGGGAATGTACTCTACTTATATTATGATGTCTGAATCTCATGCCATAATGAACATGAGGGTCAAAGTAAATTTTAAAATTTGGCATGAGCGGTTAAGCCATACTGGTACCATAATGATGAGAAGAATTATTGAAAATTCTCGTGGTCATACATTGAAAACCGGAATATTTTTTAATCGGATGAAATGAAATGTATTGCTTGCTTAAAGGGAAAGCTTATAATAAGGCATTCCCCAAGCAGAATCCCAAATGAATCACCAGCGTTTTTAGAACGAATTCATGGTGATATTTGTGAACCTAATCATCCATTAAGTGGACCATTTTGATATTTTATGGTGCTTATTGACGTATCAAGTAGATGGTCACATGTTTGTTTATTAACAACGCGAAATATGACTCTTCCCAGATTCATGGCTCATATAACTAAGTTAAGAGTACATTTCCTTATTATGTGATCAAGAAAATTAAACTTGATAATGCTGGTGAATTCCCAGCATTAGGGGGAGGTAATCCTTAAGTCATGAGTATGATTGAATGACCTAATAATCAATGTGAACTAGAAGTTCAAAAGATCAGACATCTGTAAAAAATAGCCAATGAATTACTTGATGCATTTGTTGATTTGAAAACAGTAACAAAATCTCATATTGCTGCTGAAAATGTTCTAGCACACTTGAAATCCCAAATGAAAATATGGGTCGAGGTTCATCAAATGAATATGATATACGTTTAAAACGTGGATGACCCATCGAGTCAAAGGATAAAAATCCTAGAAAAAGAAAAACTATTGAAAAAGAAAATGAGTCCATATCAGACAGATGTATTCTAGAAGAAATACTTGTCTCGGATAAATGTGTTCTAGAAGAAACACAAAATGTGCCTCAACATGATGAGAAAAACTCTAGAGATAATGAAAATCTCGAGATTTCAATCAACTATATTCATGATGGAAAATTATGGAATATAAATGAGATTGAGGACATGGACGATGCATTTTCAGTTTCTCTTTTGAAAGTAATTGATTATGACATTGATGATCCAAAGCCAAAATTTGTATCCGAGTGTCAAGCAAAGCTTGATTGGATACAATGGAAAAGTGCAATACAAGTTGAACTAGATTCACTTAAGAAGAGAAAGGTATTTGGACCTATTCTCATTAAACCCAAACATATAAAATCAGTTGGGTGTAATGGATTTTTGTACGAAAACGAAATGAGCAAAATGAGATTATAAGATATAAAGCTTGTGTAGTTGCACAAGTTTTTTTTCAAAGGCCTGGCATTGATTATGAGGAACATATTCTCCTGTCATAGATGGAATAGCATTCAAATATATGATCTGCCTGGTTGTTTCACATAACCTAGAAATAAAGCTGATGGATGTTGTTACTGCATATCTATATAGGTCTCTCGAGAATGATATTTACATGAAAATTCCCGAAGGGTTAAAAATGCTTGAAGCATTAAAATTGAAACCCAAGGAGATATGTGTGATTAAGTCACAGAGATCGCTATATGGATTAAAGCAATCAGGTCGCATGTGGTACAATTGCCTCAGTGACCATTTGATAAAAAATGGGTATAATAATAATACAATTTGTCCATGCGTCTTTATAAAGAGAACAACCTCTGGATTTGTTGTGATTGTGGTATATGTTGATGACTTAAATATCATTGGAACTCATATAGAAATTCAAGAAGCAGTGGATTATTTAAAAGGAGAATTTGAAATGATAGATCTCGGTAAAACTAAGTTTTTGATTGGTTTGCAAATTGAAAACCTTTAAAGTGGTATATTCTTGCACCAATCAAACTATACGAGAAAAAATCCTATAACGCTTTAAAATAGATAAAACAAAACCTCTTAGTACACCAATTGTAGGTAGATCGCTCAATATTGAGAAAGATCCCTTATGTCCTTGTGAGGATAAGGAAGAATTACTTGGTCCTGATGAAGTACCATATATGAGTGCAATTGAGGCTCTCATGTATCTTGCTAATTGTATCTGACCAAACATAAAATTATCGGTCAATTTACTAGCAAAATATAGCTCATGTCCAAAAAGAAGACATTGGAGCGGAATCAATCATATATTTCGTTATCTCTAAAGAACAATTGATATATGATTATTTTATCCTAAATATTTAAAATTTGAACTAATTGGTTTTGGAGATGCATGTTACTTGTCTAACCCACATAAACGATCACAGACGGTATACGTTTTTACTCTTGGAGGTACTGCAATATCTTGGCGTTCACAAAAACAAACAGTTGCTACATCATCAAACCTTGCATAGATGATTGCACTACATGAAGCATGTAGAGAATGTGTATGGATCAAAACTATGATACACCATATCCAAGAAGCAAGCGGGATCATTGTTAATAATGATCCAATAGTCTTATTTGAAGATAACGTTGCGTGTGTCTTACAGTTCAAAGAAGGATATATTAAGAGTGATAGAACCAAACATATACATTTGAAGTATATTTATTACACTCAAGAGCTTGAGAAGAAGAAAGAGGTCAATATACGATCGATCAAGCGGCAACTCAGTTGATCTCTTCACTAAAGTACTCCCTACAACGGTTTTGCGTAAACATATACGTAACATTGGAATGCGTCATCTGCGAGATATTAAAGATTAATGTGTCATGTCGATGGGGAGTTTTGCGTGGTTGCACTCTCTTTCCCTTATCATGGTTTTTTTCCAATGAGTTTTCCTGATGAGGTTTTTAATGAGACAACAAAGAACACGTAAGTGATAGTCATTCAAGGGGAAGTGTTATGAATAAAATGATGAATGACTATCAAATAACATACATTTCGAGTAACATTTCTTATGTATAATTTCATCTTGTAGTTAATTCATGCATGTTACAATCTTTGTATTCTCCTATAAAAGGAGATTATTTTCTCTTGTAAAGATATCATTAAATAATACAAAACATTATACAAACATCACAAAATATTCTCTTCTCTTCCCTTTTATCTCATATAAAGTCACTGTAAGTTTGGTTTAATTTATAGTTTCATAACATTAATCAAATTATTATTATGAGGTTTTTTAGAAAATTGTTTTCTTATCTTTTTAATTTTTTATAAGATATTGTGAGCCTCGTCACTAGTAAAGTAGATAAATGTAGCTTTGTGGTGAATTCTAGGCTTTCGATAATTAGGTTTAAATCAATAAATTATCGTTTTCAGTGACTAATTAGAAGATGGAAATCTAAGTACCATTTAGCAATTAAAGATAAAAATTTTGAGTATTTTGCACAAAATATAATGAAAAGATAATGGATAGAAAGTCGGAAATAAATTGGATAACCACGTAAGATAAAATTAACTCGTATTCTTACAAAAATAACAAAATATTGTAGCCATGTTTGGATCCGACTTAGTGAACCTTGTAGTCTCTAAGAACTTCAGTAAACAATCTATATACCACCTCTTACACACGGAATAACTAGTTTTATAATCGAGTGGTTTTACGACCTTTAGTCAAAAAGACACAAAACTAAAATGGTTTTCAATTAATGAATACGATTTAATTTATTTTGATAATTATAGGTATGCACAAATTTTACTTTTTTTTTTTTCAAATGGATAATGAATTGATAAAAGGATGGGGAATACAGAGCAAATAAACTGTGCAACAACCAGCAGTCCAAAAGGAAGAACCACCCTAACTGGCCACAAACCACAAGAGGTTGGGCACACAAAAAGCGGAAACTACTTGAACCCTCCTTAAAACCCTAAGCCACATCATCTGCAAGCGCCTGTTTTAGCCAAACCGGAGACCCAACAGCAACATAAGACTGTCATAAGTCGAAAGCAGTAACACTCTTAGCAATTCTGAAGGCCGGGCGATTAGCAAGGGGGGGGGGGGTTCAAAAACTAGTTTCCAACCCAAAAAGTGAGATCCTAAGCTTCTAATCTCAAACCTATGATACCAAAAAGACGGCCACGCCTGAGGCCTTTCTATAACTCCAACTAGTTCCTTAGACTCCAGCGCAAATACAACTCTTGCATATCTCAAATCCTTCATGCTCTCCATCGCCCATAATAAGCCTTTTACCTTAACCTGCATTAAGGAAGCCATACCTACAGCCGAGCATCGACTATGCAGAAGAACCTTGCCTGAAAAATCTCGGACTATCCAAGCGAGTCCACCCATCTGTTTTCTTTTCGACCAAGAAACGCCAATATTGCATTTTATCCAAGGTTCTCTTGGAGGTCTCCATCTCTTGACAATCTTAGCAACCACGGGAGCCACCCTGAAGTTGTTATCATCTTCCTTTATCTGAGCCGCCAGCCATAATCTTGACTCATCAAGGATTTTAGTCATCATCTCCCAGCCAGAGAACACTCTTCCACTAAAGAAAACCGAGTTCCGGTTCTTCCACATTAACCATAATGCCCATGGCGCCAAAGACTTGATCTCCACCGAGAATCGATTGTCAACCAAGATCTCCAACAGGTAACTCATGTTCTGGTACTCCGATACCTGATTCCAGCCATTTTGGGGGTGCGGAAAACCTATCAAGGCCCAAATTTGTCTAGCAAGGGTACACGCAAACAACAGATGATTAATTGACTCTTTGTCAGCACCACACATAATGCACACCTCCTCCAATTTAACACATCTCGTCTTGAGTCTCTCGCAAACCGGAACTGCTCCACTTAGGATTTTCCAAAGGAAGTTAAGAATTTTGGGAGGCGCATCAAAGGACCAAATCTGCTGCTTAAGATCATTGATACTGGGTTTGACTTCTTCTTCCCTAAGAATGGATTCATTACTCAAACGACTTGCCGCCCAATACCCAGATTTAACTGAGTACTCCCAAGAATGGTTGTGTTTCCATACCCAAAAATCATTTATCTCCACAACCGGCTTAATACGGTTAATGGCCTCTATGTCAACTGGTTCGAATAGATTTTGTAGAAGACTCTGGTTCCACCCCCTTTCTTCCGAGTTTATGAGATCAAAGACTTGCATAGTGAGATCCGTGAAAGCATGAATCATATGCGGTCTGCGCCATTCTCCATCCCAAATCCATTAATCCTCCCATACATTGGTTGAAACACCATTTCCAATCTGCTTTGACAACCCCTTACTCAAGAGTTCTCTCCCATATAACACGCTCCTCCAGGCATATGAGGGTCGTCGACCTAGACCAGCATCTAAGGCCGATAAGTGGCGGTAATATCTGCTTTTCAGAACACGAGCAACTAAACTGTCTGGAAATTGCATCAATCTCCACGCCTGCTTTGCCAAGAGGGCTTGATTGAAAGTTTGTATATCTCTGAAGCCTAAACCACCATATGCTTTCGAGAGACACATCTTTTTCCAACTAACCCAGTGGATTTTTTTCTTTCCTTCTTGCGCATTCCACCAAAAGTTTGCCATTGCTGAAGAGAGTTTACGACAAGTGTGTTGAGGCAGTTTAAAGCACGACATCGCATACACAGGCATCGCAAGGGCCACCGCTTTTAATAGAACTTCTTTACCACCCATAGATAGCGTTCTAGCAAACCAGCCTGATAAGCGCCCTTCCAACCTCTCACTCAAATAGGATAGCAACTCTGCTTTCGAACCACTAAAACACTTGGGTAAACCGAGATAAGAACCAGCTCCTCCTTCCTTAAAGATCCCAAACTGATGTTGAATTAAAGGTCTCAAGTTATGATCTACTCTTTTCCGAAAGTAATGGAAGATTTATCCAAATTGATGACTTGAACAGTGGCTTCACCATAAGACTTTAAGATCTTTTGAAGAGCATCACACTGACCCAACGGCGCTTTGCATATGAAAAGACTATCATCTGCAAAAAGCAGATGATTGATAGCCGGACCATCCTTTGAAAATCTGATTCCTGAGACTTCCTTTCGACTTTCTGCTTTGTTTAAATGATATGTTAGCCCTTCAGTGCACAAGACAAACAGGAATGGTGAAAGAGGGTCGCCTTGACGCAACCCTCGTTGCGGCTTTACTAGCCCATGCGGTTGATCATTGATGAGAATTGTGTATGAGACTGAAGAGACACACCCCATTATCCAACTTATCCATCTTTCATGAAAACCTATAGCTCGAAGGAGTTCTTCCAAGTAAGTCCACTCTACACGTTCATACGCTTTAGACATATCTGATTTGACTGCTAGAAATTCACCCGAAATCTTCTTATCTGTTCTTAGGGCATGGACTAGCTCATGAGCAATAATAATATTGTCCGATATCAATCTTTCAGCAACAAAAGCAGACTGAAACAGAGACACAATCATACCAAGAAACGGCTGAACTCTCTTCACAAGCACTTTAGAGATGATTTTGTACACCACCGAGCAGAGACTGATGGGTCTCAATTCCTTCATCTTCTTCGGAAAAACAACTTTTGGAATCAGGCAGAGTTGCGTGAAATTCCAATCTGAGGAGCAAACTCCAGTGTCAAAGAAGAGCTTTACTTCTGAGTAGACTTGGTTTTTCACAATCTCCCAGTGATGTTGGAAGAAACTGGCAGTCATACCATCATTTCCAGGGGCGCTGGAGAGGTTAATCTCAAAAGCAGCCTCTCTCACTTCTTCCATCGAGATGGCTCTGATCAAGTCAAAGTTCATCTCAGCAGTTACCGTCTTTTGAAACCCATGGAAGAAATCTTGAAAACCAGTCGGCATGACGGACGTAAAAAGTGAATTGAAGTATTCAACTGCAACCAACCCCTTATCTGTTTCAGATCTATGTAGTATTCCTTCATCATCCTCCAGAACCTCAATCCTCTTTTTTGAATTTGCGTTCTTAACCGATTCATGAAAGAATCTAGAATTTCTATCACCAGCTTTCATCCATTTGTCTCTGCTTTTTTATCGCCAGAAGGCTTCCTCTTCACGATAAAGACCCATAACATCCTTCTTTAAGTGAAAAATCCTTCGAGTATCTGGATTATTAGAAGATTCAGCGTCTTCAAGAGCTCTCTTGCTTTCGTTAAGTTTCAACTCAGAATTCTGGTTGTTCACTTTCGTCCATTTTGACAACGCAGTTCTGCAGTGATTCATTCTCTTAGTGACTGATACATCACCCGTTCTGTCAGTAGTATTCCACGCCTCAGAAACCAATCTTTTAATTACCGGATTTGCACTTAAACGACTGTCGTATCTGAACCGCCCTTTAACACGAGTCGTCGAGTCAGCCAGGTTAACAAGAACAGGCCTATGATCAGAACCTCTCTTATCCAAAAAAACCTGATTAGCAAAAGGAAAAACTCCATGCCAAGCTTGGTTGACGAAACATCTGTCTAGTTTGCATTGAACCCAATGTTTTCCCATTTGACCACCCCAAGTGAAACTGTTCCCAGAGCTTCTGAGAAGATCCATACCACATACCGATAACATACTACAAAAAGGTTGGAACGAAGAAGCAGATCTTGAAAGACCTCCCATCTTTTCTCCATTATGGAGTATAACGTTAAAATCCCCCAACAAAAACCACGGCACCTTGCGACCAATACCAATACGGGACATCTTTTCCCAGAGATGAGACCTGTTCTTTACTAAAGGCTCTCCATAAACAAAAGATCCAAAAGTGACTACACCACTTATCCGAATTTGGACGTCGACAATATTCTTATCTGACTCCACCACCAGCATATCTACACTTGATTTCCAAAATAAAGCTAGACCACCACCATGACCCACTGGCTCCACCGTATGTACACGATCAAAACCCAACCACACTCTTAAATCCTCAATTGTGTCTCTACCATTCATCGTCTCCATCAAGAACAAAACCTCCGGAGAGAGATGCTTGCAAATCTCTCTAAGGCGTTGAACCGCCAAGTCCTGGGACCGTCCCAATCCCTGGCAGTTCCAACTACAAAGACTCATTGGGATGGCAGCGATCCCTGAGCGGGGATCACCGAAAGATTTTGTTTTTTACCTCCTCTGGAATAGACAAGCACATCCTCCTTAGCTTTCCTTTTCTTTCCTTCCGCTGGATCAAGATAATCAGCCACAGTATTATCAACTCTTTCTTCCACCACAATGCCAGACTTGAGAGTTTTCCTCGACTTCTTCCCAGGCCTGCTGCGACGTTTAAGTTTAGGCTTAGAAGTCCCGGATGAGCCAGATTTTGGGGAAAAAGGCTGGTCACCCGTTGAACCTCCTTGCCCAAACCTGAAGGATGGAAAGCAACTTGTATGCTCCTCCACTGAGTCTGCCTTGGAGCTTAGGGTATTTGAGGATCCTCCAACACTTAATCGGTCTCTCCTTAAGTCTCCCATACTCGCCGGGTGTTTCAAACTTTGTTCCTTAGCTTCATAATCAAAGACAAGCCCTTTGCCTTTCATAAGATCATCCGTAATGATCGGCTTAGGCTCAAGCCGCAGGATATTCTTAGCCTTCATTGGGTCACTCTCCACCTCTTTGATCGAGGATTTAACCCTTGCCTCTCTCAAAACCCTTTCTGGACCATTAGCCATCAGTAGATATTGGTGCATCCCTTCAAGAACTTCTGCTGCTATTTTTGGTCTCCCCGTGACCGGATCTCTACACACTTGGTTCTCTTTTAAGACTCCAAAAAGCGGATCTGATTCTTTCAAGACTTGATCGGCCACTGGAGAGCTTCCAGAAGCCTTCCCATGTACACCCGCTCTAGCCATTTCTTGATGACGAAGGAACAAGGGGCATTGAGGTTGTGCGTGAATCATTCTTTGGCAAGTGAAACACCGTTTTTGCACCCTCTCATAAGCATAAAACACAGTGAAAGGTTCTCCAGAGCGGTGGGTTAGGTTCTTAGACAGTCGCAGAGGCTTAGAAACATCAAACTTTACCAACACTCTAATTGCTTCATCCTGATGCATCTTAGATACGTCGAAAGGTACTTCCTTAACCTGTCCCACAAATTCACCAAAATAAGTGATTGCTTCGATAGTATAGCAGTTAACTGGTACATTCCTTATCTGAACCCAGATGTCCACAAACTGAAGGTAATCAGGTGGAGGGTTTTCAATCCAGCGTTCCAAGACAATGGCCCATTCGTTGTAAGTTTGTATTCCTTTGTCTATTATCTCCTTCATTTCCTCCTCTGATTGGAAAATGAATTGAAAACGTTCCCTCGACAAAGCGACGCCCCTTATTTTGTTCACTTTCTGCCATTTTCTTGGTAAGCCTCTAATAACATCCGAAACCTTTTGCTTATCCGGGTTCAAAATGCGCCCTATTAGACTCAGCCTATTCCTCTCCGTAGAGCTAAACTCAGGTAAATCAGGCATAAGAGTTGGTTCATCAGGTTCATCAAGGCTCATTGCCATGAGAGCCTTATCAATAGCCGACGACATCTCCAAGCAGCCCCGCTTCGGAAGAGAGACTCCTGACTCGGCAAAGACAGAGAGACTTAACCACAAACGCTACAAACACACTCAACACTACTTCAAAAACCCAGCACAAGCACAACAATCAGTACGACTTAATGGTTCGAAAAGATCGCCAATCCTCCAAAGAGTAAGACAACACTTCACGCCAAAGCAAGAGCCACCGAACACACTACTACAACAGAGAAATCCGCTTGGTAAACACACCGAAACACACAGCAGAAAGAAGAGTCTGAGCCTCAAGGAGATAGCTTCAAGAGCCTTCAAGCACCTTCAAGCGTCGTGAAGAAATATCTCACCGAACAGCATCTTCAAGCTAAGTCACATGATTGCCCCTCGAGCCCAACGCCACAAATTCAGCAGCAAATATCCACCGTTAGATCACTCTTAGGAGAAAAAGCAAACCCTCTCTTTCAAACAGCACATACTAAGCCCAAAAAAGGGAAGCCACCTTCTCTTCTCTCAAACCAACCTGAAAAAAAAAAAAAGTTTCTACTTGCACAAATTTTACTTTTATGTAGACTTATTGTACTCTCGGCAGTAGTTTGGAGACATGTTTAGAAGATGCAATAACGAATAAACAAAAGAAAAGGATTGGTAATGAGTTATGACATGGACTTCAACTTTGTAATCCTAATGGCATAAAAGTGCTCAAAAGTCATATAAGTTAGGCGTAGGCATTCATATTTATGTGAATTAGTCAAAATTCTTGAACCCAAATAGTATTTGACTTATTGGAACTGAAATCCATTAAACTAAACTTGAATCAGTTTACTAACCCAAACAAATTTAAAACTGAACTAAATAGTTTAGAACTAATTTTAATATGTTTCAAATTTTATCTTTTCCCTTATTTGTAATTTTCTTACCTTAATATTGCTTAGTTTCTTCTCACCTATGAATTAATTTTATATCTCATTTAAATTAAGTTTTTTTGTCAAAAATTAAGTTTACTTTCAACCATATTTTAATTTCATTTTATTTTTGAATAAACATATAGTTCTACATATAAGACAATGAGTATTCGAGTTTTTACAACGGACTAACCTAATAACCTGAATTCTCGTAAGAGAGAAGAAAAGCAATTGATTCTACGAATAATTGAAACTTCAACCTGGTAATTATCACTGCCATTTGAATAACTACCAGAATAACAATACTTATTAAAAGTATTGACCTTACAATAATAAACATTAGATAAATAGGATAATAAAACGTATTTGTTAACCATGAGGATAAAGGCTATTTCAATTAATTACTTTTATGTAGATGGTTCTTGAAAGTATTATAAATTTTTCATTTTAATGATATTTATACATATTAAAAAATTATTTAATTATTTATGTTTTTAAAAAGTAAAATATCATTTGTCATCTACTAACTCTAATTTAACCAATATAGAAATATAATAAAAATATAATTTTTTACTAAAAATAAAAGTACAATTAATTTTTCAATAAAAAATGAAAATATCACTTAATCTAAAATAAATAAATAAAATTAGCTAAAACATCGAAAGAGATTTTTTTTCAGATTTAGAAGATCTGGTTTCCAAGGCGGCGAAATGAAGAGTATTATGAGACCCAAAAACATAAGAGTGTGTACAAAGCTAAAAATATAAGGGGTTCTTAACTTTTTTTTATTATTAAAATATTAATCAAATTTAAGAACTCTATCTTAAATTTTTATATAATAACTGTTTCTTAGGGGTTCTTAGGAATAAATAATAATAAACAATTGTTTTATTATTATTTTATTAGGTAAGAACCCCAATTTAAGAACTCCGCATTGTACATACTCTTAATACTCTTATGCGCTATTATTAATCTAGCAAGGCGGCGAAATGAAGAGTATTCTAGCAAATTATTAAAAATTATAAAATCTCTTTCTACCTCCATTTAGAAGAATTCGAGAGACTGAAGGATAAAGTTTTCATATGACGCGTTCTAATATATTCCCTGATCTCTAAACCTTAGGGCATATGATAGCAAATAACGTCAGGATTATGTACACCCGGCTCGGATGTCTAAATCACTTGAATATATTACCAAAACTAATGGAAATCTTTGTGTATTTCATAAAGAAGCAAGTATGTACAAATTAGAATGAATACAAGAGATAACTCTAGATTTCCTAATATCTCTCAAACTGTTTGACATATACAATCGTTATCAATGTAGATTCGTATCTCAACAAGCCCTCAAGTTAGTGCGTGGAGGTTTGCAACGCCTAGCTTGGCAAGTAAATAATTAAATTGATGTTTCTCTAATGCTTTTGTTAAGATGTCCGCTGATGTCACTCAGGTTTTATCTAAGAACAGCTAATAGTCTGCAAGTACACAGACGGTCAACTGTAATACCTAGGGATCGAATCCATAGAGACTAAATACTAGCATGAAGAAACAGGCAAGACTGAGAAATAGCTAAAACAGAA